>CABHPH010122099.1:0-19560 GCA_902168325.1 Peromyscus nudipes
ACACACACACACACACACACACACACACACACACACACACACGTACACACGTACACACACACATGAATCTGAGATGAGAATGTGAAGATCTGTTTATATTAAAATTAAATTTTCAACAAGTTCCACTCCAAGAAATTATTTAGCCATGATATTGTTTTACTTATTTAAAATAATTTATAGTCTTATGAAGAGAGCTGGAGAGATGGCTCAGTGGTTAAGAGCACTTTGTACTTGTCCAGAGGACCTCAGCTCAGTTCCCAGCAGCCACTTGAGGCCTCTCATATCCACCTGTAACTCCAACTCCAAGGGAACCAACACCCTAGCCTAGACTTTGAGGCACTTGTACTCATGTGCACATGCTCACACACAGACACACAGACACATAACTAAAAATAAAATATTCTGTAAGGAAGAGGACATTAGAATGTAGAGGCCTGTATCAATAATCAATAAACAGTTGAGGTGGAAAGCATTTGGTTGCTTGCAAGGGCTGTGATAACAACTTACCACAGGCTGGGTGGTTTACACAACAAAAAGTACTGTCTTACGTGCCGGAGGCCAGACAGTTCAAGGTCATGGTGTGAGCAGGTTGTTTCTTCCGAAGCTTCCTTTGCTGGTGTATGGGGAACTTCTCCGTCCTGTGTCACTCTGAGTCCATACGTCTCTCATCTCACCCTTGTCAAACCCAACACGCCAGTCACGCTGAACTAAGGTCCGTCCTACTCATCCCTTTTTTTGTTTGTTTGTTTGTTTGGTTTTTTGGTTTTTTGAGACAGGGTTTCTCTGTGTAGTTTTGGTGCCTGTCCTGGAACTCACTTTGTAGACCAGGCTGACCTCGAACTCACAGAGATCCGCCTGCCTCTGCCTCCCCAGTGCTGGGATTAAAGGCCTGCACCACCACTGTCCGGCCTAATCATCTCATTGCAATTTAATTCACTTTTTAACACTTACGGTGGGTGGCGTTTCAGTTTGGTTTATGCTTTTTGACAGGAGGCCGTTATATAGCTCCAGATGGCCTTGAACTGTCCATCCTCCTGCCTCAGCCTCCTGAGTGCTGCGAATGCAGGTGTGCATCATTTCATTCAGTTCTCATTAACTCTTTAAATTCTCAGATTCTAGGACTTAGGACTTCAACATAAGAACTTGAGGGGAAGATAGTTCCGCCCATAGCAGCACCCCAAAAAAAGGACAGCATAATGAAGTAGGGGTACAGAATTATTTTAGAGAAGTAGGAAATACTGTGGGCAGAATTATGCAGCTCAAGACACACACTCATGCTTGCAAATATACTCCTAATCACTCTCCTGTTGACCTCATCTCACACTTAGGCCTTCCCCAACCACGACAGCCTCACACAACATCTTGCCGTCTGACCCATCCCCAGGTTAATGCAAAGGCCCAGAATGAAGCTTCTTAGATGAGTGTTTTCCTGGGGCTCCAGCAGACCGATCTGTTACAAAACTACAAACCTCAATAGTTTCTTGACATCTATCCCTTATCATTTTTAAACTATTATATGCTGAAGATCCTGTTTTATAAAATGTTAGTTAAATGGAAATAAAATTTAAATATTAACTCAAAATGAATAGTAATTACTTAGGGCAAAAGACCTTTAAAATCACTGCCATTCAGTAAAACTGTCTCTAGGAAAATGAGCCAAATTTATTTACATCCTCTTAAGCCTCACAGTAAAAGAAGCACCATCTAGACAATCATTGCAGTCCAGAAAGGGATGAGCTGAACAGCCACAAAAGTTGCCAATGCAGGGGACATCTTTGGCCAGTCACATAAGGACATATAGCAGCTGCTCAGTCACCCCAGCGCACTTAGCTCACCACTCAGGACTAATTCTTGACTGAGCCCTGGAGGGTGTATCTTTACATTGGCAGCTTTAGCAAGCCAGCAAAAGTGTGTGTGTGTGTGTGTGTGTGTGTGTGTGTGTGTGTGTGTGTGTAAGCAAAAACAGTCAGTTTTCTGCTGGTGGGGTAAATATCTGACCAAATACAATTTGAGGAGGAAAAGGTTTATTTCACCTTATGCTTCCATGTCCACATTAAGGGAAGTAAAGGCAGGAAGAAATGGAAAAACCATGGAAGAATGCTGCTTACTGGATTACTCACTAGCTTATATCAATAGCTTTTCTTATACAGTCCAGGACCTCCTACCTAAGGATGGTGCCACCCACAGTGGGCTGTGCCCTCTTACATCAATTAGTCATAAAGACAGACAGGTCCACAAGCCAATCTGATCAAAGCAATTTTTCTGTTGAGGCTCCCTCTTCCAGGTACTTCTAGGTTGTGCCAAGTTGACAATAAGAACTAACCAGGACAGCGAGATATATATAAATATATATATTATTATTAATTAGATGATTTTACTTAAGTGGATCTCAATGAAGAATGGGTTTGTATCTTGCAGGACTCTTGTCTCCCTAGAAACAGTACACTCCTCTTAACTTTTCTCCCCTATTATGGCTTTGCCCCAGGTATCTTTGATCTTTGTGTGTGTGTGTGTGTGTGTGTGTGTGTGTGTGTGTGTGTGTATCTAGTATTTTATATGTATTTATATAGGTAGAAAGGTAGATAGATAGATAGATAGATAGATAGATAGATAGATAGATAGATAGATAGATAGATGAATTTCTCTAAGCTTTAGAAGATAAGGTTGGAAGGCAATAAGAAATATTTCTAATTTTCTTTTTTTTATTTACTCACTATGCGTGGATGTGTGCATGTGCACAGGGTCAAAGACCAGCCTGCAGGAGTTGGTTCTCTTCTAGGAAAAACTGGGAATAATAAGTTGATGTTAAAAAGGATCTACTAAACTTGCTTAGGAAACGCTATGTTACACAAAACAGAATTTAGCCAAAGGAGCACTCTGGTTCTCTTATCAGGAAAAGCATGAATCGCCAGGCAGGCAGGCAGGATACCCTTGGTCAACAGCTGCCTGGGAAGAGCAGCCTGGGCTGGCTTGAGATAACTCTAATAATATTTTACACTGTAAGTCTCCCCATTCATCCAAAAAACCAAACCTTGGAACATATTTAAATACTCAAAATGTAACTTGGGACCATGAAACTGCATAAACTGATGGGGATTTCTATTCAAGCCCGGCTCCCTTCTGTGTATTAGCCAGAACTACTCCTGTACTATGATGAAAAGTTTCTCCTTTATTAGTCTTTATGGACTCGGTGTGATTTCCCACTGGGAAGGCATGTTAACTCTGTAACACTTACAGCACGTGAGTCCTGAGACTCAAACTCAGGCCATCAGGCTGATGCCCAGCGCTTTCTCTCACTCAGTCATCTCACTGGCCCTAGATAGTGCCAGTTTTATAGGATGAAAGTCGGTTCCCCTTTGAAGAGGTTATTCTAATTAAACTTAACAATATCTTAATTTATCAGTTTATAAATTGAATTTCCTCCAAGAAAAAAAGGTAGTCAGTATGTTTAGAATGAATTGGTTGACACATGTTAAGCTTTCCGGAGTCTTGGATCCAGCCTCACTCCATCTTACATGAGCAACGGTTTCGTTTTCTTTCTTGAGTCTAAACTGATCTCAGGGATCCAGCCTGGAAGAGTGATTTTCTCCTCCTTCTGTCTTATGTCTAGACCATTGCCAAAACTCTCAAGATAGTGTGTGAAGTCTTATCCTGTGACCATGATGGAGGACCACCCCGGATTCCTTTCAGCACCTTCCAGTTTCTCTACACATATATTGCTGAAGTGGATGGGGAGATCTCTTCATCCCATGTCAGCAGGATGCTCAACTATATTGAACAAGAAGTGTGAGTAAACCGTCAGCAAGGGAGAGCAAAAGTGTACCGGGGAGTGGCATGGGGGGTCTAGGGGTGAGGCTGCTACTCACAGTCCCTGTCATATAGTAGCTTCATCTACAATTTTTAATTTTATAATGACATAAGAGAATTTGTATTCAGTAGAAACTAAATTTCAATTTTATTTGGAAGTTTGATATAATTTCCTGGGCTAGCAGTATCGCTGTATAGTAATCTCCCCTGACACTGACAGATACACCATGTCACAGCTCCCAACCTGCTTTTTTTTGCTGTTGTGGTTGTTTTTGTTTTTGTTTTTCCAGTCAGAGTTTCTCTGTGTAGCTTTGGTGCCTGTCCTGGATCTCGATCTGTAGACCAGGCTGGCCTCGAACTCACAGAGATCTGCCTGGCTCTGCCTCCCGAGTGCTAGGATTAAAGGCATGCGCCACCACTGCCTGGCCCAACCTGCCTTTTTATATTGCTAGGGGAAGCAATACTTTATAGTTTACTGTGTGCCTGAGCTGGGATGGCCCAGATAGTCTGGGTGTATTAAGCACATTATTGACACGATATTTTCTTGAAAAAGGAAAGCTTCTTTACATCTAAAGATCTGCTATTTTTTAATGATGGGGAGGTTGTGGTAATGTGGGTGTGAGCACACATGCCCTTGGAGGCCAAAGATGTCAGCTATGTCGAAGCTGGAGCTACAGGTGGTTAAGAGCCAACCAACATGGGTTCTAGAAAGTGAACTCAGGTCCTCTTCAAGAGCAGTGTGCACTCCTAACGCCTGAGCCATCTCCTCAGCCCCGCAACGTGATATTTTCCATTTACAACAGGGAGTCAAAGACTTGCTCCCCATTATAAGTCAAGGAACATCTGCATACTTTCCTGTTCTGAGGAACATGAAATACTGATTTGAGAAAAGGAGGGAACAGAACAGGAGAGTTACCCATGGAGGGCTTCTGAGGTTAGTTAGAAGAAGCACCCACCTGGAGCATGTTAGAAATGCAGAATCCAAGGCTCACCATGGATTTATAGGGTAAGGAATTCTGGGATGAGGCCCAGGAACTTGGGTCTTCATAAACCTGCCAAGTGCCTCTGGGTTAGCTTAAATTGACCAACAGAGGAGGAAGAAGAGGTGGAGGCAGAGGGAGAGAGAGAAGAAAGCCAAAGAGAAAGAGGAGAGGGAGAGGGGACAGGAAGAGGAGGGAGGCAGAAGATTAAGCAATCAAGAGTAAAGAAAGAAGGGCCAGCAAGACGGCTCTGCTAGCGAAGGTGCTTGCTGGCCAAGCTTGAGGACCTGAGTTTGATCTTGGAGCCCATGTGTCTTGATGACTTTCCTATTGCTGTGAAGAGATACCATGACCAAGGCAGCTTACAAAAGAAAGAGTTTATTGGGGTCTTGTTTACAATTCCAGAGGGATGGAACCATGACCATTATGGCGGGAGAGCACGGCCACAAGCAGTTGCTGAGAGCCTACATTTGATCCACAAGCGTGTGACAGAGAAAGATCTAGACACTGGGAATAGCGTGAGCTTTTTGAAGCTGCAAAGCCCACCCTCAGTGATGCACTTCCTCAAACAAGGCCACACCTTCTAAACCTTCCTAAACAATTCTACCAACTGAGGACCACTCAAATATATGAGCCTAGGGGGTGCCATTCTCATTCAAACCACCATACCATGTAATGGTAGATAGAAGCAACTCCTTAAAGTTGTCCTCTGACCTCCACACATACATTGTGCACATACAATAATGACATTTTTTAATTAAAAAAGAAAAGAATAAGAGCCCTGAGGGCAGCAGCAGTGAAATTAATTTGGGGTAATATATACATATGTAAATATATATAATATACTTTTTTAATTGATTGCTAAAACTAATTCCAGATATCTTTTTTTTCCAAACAGAATTGGTCCTGATGGCTTAATCAAGGTGAATGACTTCACTCAAAACCCTAGGGTTCGGCTGGAATAAGAGCACAATTCTGGCAGTTTTAAAGGAAGATACAGAGGTGTCATTCAGCATAGCTGAACACCATCCAAAGTCAATTTTCTTTTACAACTGGCACAACTAATAAACAATTAGCCAGGAATGTGTGGAATTCAGATGTAAAGTTGTTGGGGCAAGACACTTGCATGTGGTGCGAAGGTGGCTGACAAAGCTCGGCTACAAAACACATCTCAAGTCAAAGCCAGATTGGATTTTAAAAGGCAGGAGGCCGCTGACATGATTGTGACGCTTTGTGATTGCTGGTTGTCGTGTACATGAGGGTCATGGTCATCAACCTTTGCTCATCCACTGCTCCATTCCCTGGTACTATGCTCATCAGGCATCCATTCATTTAGTTACTTGTCAATTTTTGTTGATGTATAAGGTTGCCAGGAAAAAGTCAAAGCACCCAGTTGAATTTGAATTTCAGATGAATAACAAGAATTTGCATGACTGGTTAGTTGATTTTGTTAGACTGGGCAATCCTAGGTGGAAACGCAGGAAGCTCCTAGGTACTTGTAGTTAATCGGATCCGAGTTCTTCCCTTAGGAAGCGCTAGTCTAACACTAAGATAGACTGTAAGTCATTTTAAGGAACCCTGAGAAGTACTAATAGACTGTTTCAGAAATTAGTCTTTCAAGAGATCCATTGCAACAGGTTCTTGTGAAATAGATTCGTGTATGTGATATGTCCCTCCAAAGAACATCCCCTGTATGAGTGCAAATCGTCTGGCACATTCTTAAGGGATTTTCTTTATTGATGGAAATAGGAAATGAATAGGCTGTGGTTAGTGTGTGTGTGTGTGTGTGTGTGTGTGTGTGTAGGCCCGAGGATGTCCAATAGTGTCTTCCCTGATTACTCTCCAACACCACATTTGTCATTTGTTTCTTGTTTGATTTTGCTTTTGTAGACAGCATCTCACGTTGTCTTATCACTGGCCTGGAACTATGTAGACTAGACTAGCTTGAATTTACACAGGACCACCCTCCTCTGCTTCCTGAGTGCTGGGATTAAAGGTGGGCACCACCTCACCTGGCTTATTTTTTGAGACAGGGTCTCTCACTGGAACGCAGGACTCACTGATCGGCTAGACTGGGATGGCCAGTGAGTCCCAAGCATCTGCTTGGGTCGTGGTCCTAGGCTCCCAATCAGCCCAAGCAGACACAAGATTTAATACAGGGCAGCACAAAAGAAGCCAGGAAGGGAAGGGTCTGATGCATCAGGGCTACAGAACAGACTCGGAAGCTGAACTGTGACCCGAATGTCAGTTGCAGCAAGTATTTAAGCACAAAAATCACAAACATTTGTTGCCAAGTTACAGTTACAGTTTTCAACAATCAGGATTTTGAGATTTCAGGGGTTTTCCTTGAATGTTTAATCATTGTCAACTGACACACAATGCGAGCTTTTCAGCCCAAACAATCAGATTCATTTGTTCCTTCTGTTACTAGGAACAGCCATGATGTTTCTAGAGAACTAAAGATGCATAGCGACTATTGCTATGGTTAAGAAGGAGGCGGGTCAGCTGTTGGAAGGTTCCCAGCTCCCCTGGGGCTTGGGAACCTGAACTTTGTTTCACCCTACAGGCAAAATGGGAGTCTGAAGTCAAAACAGCAGCACTTAGCACAAGGTGCTTTTGCCTGTTCCCAGCACTTGTTTTTGCCCAGCCTCCATCTCTTCACCCATTCCACCACCCCCCCTCATTGCGGCAACCTCGGCCAGCTTTTAAAAAAATAGAATATTTCTATGAATTAGAGAATTTCACTCCGTGTGTTTTGATCATATTCACCCCTTGTTCCTTTCAGATTCACCTCCAATCTCCCTACCCCTCCCAATTTTGTGACCTTCGTCTGCTTGCTTGCCTGCTTGCTTTAATAAAGCAGAGTACTAACCGTGCTGGTGCTGGGATTCTGAGGATCCGAACTCAGAGTTTCATGCTCACATAGCAGGCCCTTCACCCACGGTTCCTAAGCCTTCTGATTGTTTTTCTCAAGGCCAAGTGAGCCACATTAGCTTGTATCCATACATGTCTCTATGTAAACTAGGAGAAAATGAATCTGTTAGTGTCTAAGGTAAACAAAGATTGTAGTGGAAAGTCTTTATGGATTCTTAGCTTCTTCCAGAGGAGAAGGGCTCATACCTGCAGGGAGGAGGTGGGAAGCGCTAATCCTGCTGGCCTTTCTGATCCAAACTCTAAAGTTAAGTTCCTAAACATAAAGAGAAAATGGTCCTTGTACACTTGGGAAAACAGACAAAAATCAGAAACCTAGTCTCAGCGGCCCCGAGCATAATCCTAGAATAAGACTGGAATTTCATCCATTAAAATGTGTGGATTAGAGCTCGGTGGTAGTGGCATATGCCTTTAATCCCAGCACTCAGGAGGCAGAGGCAGGCAGATCTCTATGAATTCAAGGCCAGCTTGGTCTACAGAGTGAGTTTCAGGGCAGCCAGAGCTATACAGAGAAACCCTGTCTTGTGGGGGAAGTGTATGGATTGGGATACAGATAAGAAGTTACTGATGGTACTGTAGTCATTAGTTGAGACAAAGCAATTGGCAAAAATATCTTCAGAGTGTGTGTGTATGTCCTCAGGTTTGCAAATGTGGGAAGTTAGGGGACAACCTAAATGTCAGTTCTGTCTTTCACCTGGTTTTGTTATAGTCTAGGAGTCTGGATCCCATTTGCTTTCTCTGCTAGTTAAATAATTAAAAGGAAATTTTTTTATTTTTATTTTTTGGTTTTTCAAGATAGAGTTTCTCTGTGTAACAGTCCTGGCTGTCCTGGAACTCACTTTGTAGACCAGGCTGGCCTTGAGCTCACTGGGATCGACCTACCTCTGCCTCCCGAGTGCTTCGATTAAAGGCGTGCGCCACCACTGCCTGGCAGGAAAAATCTTAAGTGCAATGGGTAGCAGCAGAGAAATCTTAAACACCACAAACAGAAGCACAAAGAATTGGCAGTTAAAGAAAAACTGCTATTAAGGGTGAAGAAACATGGAGCAGGCACAGAGAAAGACCCTCTGCTAAGCAGAGCGGCGACTAGGGAAACCGAAGCCCAGCTTCTCTCTATGGGCTGTTCTGTTTGTTTGTTTGTTTTTTAAGTCTTTGAAGGGTCTTCTGCCCTAGCCTAGAGTCGGTCCATTGGAAGAAAAACAGGATGGTTGATTGGCCTACAACTGTTACGTAGACATGTCCTGATCCCACCTTGAACTTGATGCATCAGTCCACCAGCAGGGGCCTCCAGGCAGGAGAAAAAGCCCACGCGGCCTTTGTTCTAAGTTGCCAGGCTTTTGTCCCAGTTGCAAGGGTGAGGAAGAAGCCATCCATTTTGCAACTTCACTGTCTTTATTAGTCATGGTCCTCCTTGCTTGCTGATCAGGGAGTCTGTCTAGCCCTTAGTCCCCCCAGTTTGAAATGGGGGTCTCTTATTTGCTTCTTCTATATGCCAGGCTACCTGGCCCACAAGATTTCCCTGGTATCTCCCCATCTCCTGCCCCTATCTCTCTGTAGAAACACTGGGATTACAAATGTGTGCAATCACATGTAACTGTATGTGGATTCTGTATCTCCATACTCACATCTTCACCCTTGTGTGGCAGACGGTTCACCCACTGCGCCATCTCCCTAACCCCACATTGTTGCTCAGTTTCTGAGATGACATTTGGTGTCTACCATTTCCTCCTATTCCCTACACCATTGATTTTGCTGAGTCAACAGTACTCCCTGGGAATCATGTCCTCCAGCAAACCAGTCAGTCATCCTCAGCATTCACCCAAGGCTAGAAAACAGCTTTGGCCTCTAGTGCTATGCCATATGTATTAGTCACTTGGCTGATGCTGTAACAAAACACCATGACCAAAAGCAACTTAAGGAAGCTGGTCCCAACTGATGTCCTGCTGTGGGATGGTCTGTATGTCAAACATGTTGCTTATTGGTCAATAAATAAAACACTGATTGGCCAGTGGTCAGGCAGGAAGAAGTATAGGCGGGACAAGGAGGAGAGAATTCTGGGAAGTGGAAGGCTGAGCGGAGACACTGCCAGCCGCCGCCATGACAAACAGCATGTGAAGATGCCGGTAAGCCACAAGCAATGTGGCAAGGTATAGATTTATAGAAATGGATTAATTTAAGATGTAAGAACTAGAAGCCTGAGCCATTAGGCCATACAGTTTGTAAACAATATAAGTCTCTGTGTTTACTTGGTTGGGTCTGAGCGGCTGTGGGACTGGCGGGCGGCAGAGATTTGTCCTGACTGTGGGTCAGGCAGGAAAACTCTAGCTACAATGTCCCTCTAGCAAGGTTGCACACCTGCCCCTCCATAACATCCCTAAACAGCATCACCAACTGGAGACCAACTGGTCAAATATCTGAACCTATGGGGGACATTTCTTGTTCAAACTCTCATACCACATCAACTAGGTGTCATGTTAATGGTTGGTATGGGTTGAATATGATATGTTAACCACAGGCTCATATAATTGGGGAGTTGGTAACTAGTTGACAGGCTTTTGGGAAATGATTGGATTCTGGGGTCTCTTACCTAATCAGTTAAATAATCCTTTGATGGACTCATTACAACACATCATTGGGAGATTGTTAAGAAGTAGGAGATGGGGGCACAGACCGAAGAAGTAGGCCATGGAGGGTGTGCTTGGTGGACATAATTTGCTGTGGCCTCTTCCTGTACTTTTTTTTTTTTTTTTTTTTTTTTTTGGTTTTTCGAGACAGGGTTTCTCTGTGTAGCTTTGGCGCCTTTCCTGGAACTCACTCTGTAGCCCAGGCTGACCTCGAACTCATAGAGATCCGCCTGGCTCTGCCTCCTGAGTGCTGGGATTAAAGGCGTGCGTCACCGCCGCCCAGCCTGTACTCCCATTTTTATCTGCTTCCTGGCTTCTATGATGGAGCTGCTCTGCTCTGTCATGCCCTGTCCACCATGACAAACAGAAACTAAGAGCCAAGATACACCGTTCTTCCTCCAAGTTCCTTTTCTCAAGTATTTGGTCACGATATAAAAATTTGAATACAATAACCATAACCAATATCTAGTCATCATTTACCACGTGCAAAAGACTATAGGAAACATGTTTAAGCGCAGTCTCAACTTTTTCTTTGAATCAAACTGTCTGAGATCTGTGCCATTATCCCATTTGATACATGAAGAAACCGTCTTAGAACAAGTAGGTTTTTCAATGTCACTGAAAAGCGATTTGAATCCAGATCCATGTGACTCCCAGCCTGTGTTGCTTTGCTTACATGCTCAGGGCCTGACTACACATAGGACCCCCCTAAAAAGGACTCTGAGATACTCCTGCATTTAAGGGTAGATTTATAAGGGAGACAATCCCAGGAATTATGAGGAGACAGAGGAAGAAAACTGTGGACAGAAAGCCAGTAATAAAGGGTATATTATCTAGCCTATTAGCCTTGGAGCCCAGTCCTGCTGAGGACCTCTGGGAGACAGTGTAGAACATATTCGGTTATCCCAGTCTGGAGCGTGAAGAAGCTCTTGGCCCACCGATGTTGAGGGTGGCTTCCTTACCAAACCCCTATTTGTAATTCTCTAAAGGCTTCACCTTTCCCATGTTCTTTGCCCAGGCTTGCTCTTTGGCAGCAGGAAACAGCTCTCAGGCAGGAAGTCACAGGTTTGCACAATAAGCAGCCACCAGGACCCACGCTAGGCTTGACATAGACTTTAATGAAGTTTTAATATTTAATCACTATTTTTCTTTCTCTGTGGGTCTGATGCAAGTCCCTGGAGGCTGTAGAGCAAGGTGGGGCTGACAAGGCGATGTATTAAAATTCACACGTGACCCGAAAGCCTGGCAGTGCCCCACCCATGTGCCCAAACTGCTTAGGTTGAGATCATTCCAAGGAGACTCTTGATCCTTCCTGCCAATGTCAGACCCATACCTCGGGCCTCCCTCTCACACTCAGCAATTTCTGAATCCTAGCATGACCCTGGCTAAGCTGTCCAACGGAGCTCCTCGGAGCAGATGGTATGTGTTTCTCCCTTAAAAAGAAAAAAAAAAGTCAGGAAGTAATAAACTCAGGATTTTATAAAGAAAAAAGAAGTGGGTTCTTTTTCCCCTAAATTAAGCTATTTTGATTAAAGTGAAAGCTGCAGATACATTTAAAGCTTCAGTGGAAAATGCAAAAACATGGTTTAATTCCGTTTCACTGTATTTCATGCCCTGCCACCTCCTTGACGCTGTTCAATCGGGGGATTCTCCCCCTACCATCCCCACTTAGCTAACAACTTCCAGGGTCACCTTGCTGAGCAAGAGGAGCTGGACTCTTGACTCTGGACAGCTGGGTTTGAATTAGATGAGAAGAATCCTAACTTGAAATTCTTGGAGTGGTTCCTGTATACCTCTGATGATATTCCATGCAAATATGTTGCAGAAATGTACACATTAGCATTTTTTTCCTGAGGGAAAAAAACTTACAAAGATTTTAGTGAGTCTCAAAGTTGTAAAGGTCAAAAACCTTTTGGTTGGAAATAGTTCCAAGAAGCACCAAATGCCTTGGGGAAAGGCAACAGAATAGTTCTCGAACCTTTCCAAGCCCAGCTGAGCTCACTATGCACCCAGCATGTGACATTACCCACAGCCTCTTGCTTTTCGTTTTTACATCTGGCTTTAAAGCTGTGTTTTAGATTCAGACCTTCATATACATGCAACATTGGTTTTCTCTTGGAACATGGTCCAACCTGAACAGACTTATGCCCTTCAGGGATGAGTCATCTGGAAAATCATTGGTCCAATGTACTGAGTTATAAAAAGACTGAATAAAGAAAGTGGAGCCATGCACTCTAATTAGCAGAGGAACTAAAACTTCCATGCCAGGCTCACAGGACTAGCACTGGGTGGCCCTGAATCTTGGGCATTCAAGTAGCTGGCAACCCTGGTTTGCCCCAGCAGTCCCCAAAATAACTGACTAATGTATTGAATCATTTTTAAATTCCTACCACATTCAAGGCATTGTGCTAAGACAACAGATTTGCACTGAATAGGCAAAGTCTTTGCATTCACAGACACTAAATTCTACTTGAGAACACAGACATAGAGCTAGCCGTAAGATTAGAGTGATGAGAATTCACGCTATTCCATCCTCACCTGGGGCAACAACCTTGTATTCAGGAGCAGGCTGGAGATGGAAGGAGAGCTTCCCTCGAGCTAACCTGAGAGCAAACACAGAAGCTTCCAGATGAAAGAGATGTGTCTCAGCCCACACCTCCTTCGCCAAGTTCCAGATTCAAATACCTACCAGTCGCTGACTCAGTCCTCTGTGGAATGACTCAAGGCTCTCCATAACTCAACATGCCCCCAGAGACATCCTATTGGCGTTTTTGTCTGGGGGGCAAATGAATCCATAAGCTTCCCCCTCATTGTTGATTGTCTCTGCTTTTAAAACCTGTAAAACAGGAGCAAGGAAAATGTCTACCCTTGCTTTCCCAAAACTACCCCCAAGTCCTGTCCGTTTTACTTCCCATGCACTTCCAAATGTATCCTTTTCATCCTTCCTCACCAGTTAGACCTCCTCCACATCATTCTCAATGTCCTCATACAGAACATGGACTTCCTATCAGTCTGCTCCAAATAGGAGCAGAGGATATATAGCCCAATGTTGTTGGTTGTTTTTTTTTTCTCTTTTGGGGGGGCCTACCACCCAGCTCGCAAATAAATCACACGTGGAAGCTTATTTTTACTTATAAATGACCAGTCTTAGTTTGGCTTGTTTCTTGCCAGCTTTCCTTACCTTAAATTATCCCATCTACCTTTGCCTCTGGGCTTTTCCTGTTCTCTTACTTCCATAAATCTTACTCTTACTCCATGGCTTTGCTGTGTAGCTGGGTGACTGGGCCCTGGAGTCCTGCTCCTTCTCTGGCTACTTCTTTTTTTTTTTAATTTTATTTTGTAATTTAACTTAATTTTACATATCAGCCACGGATTCCCTTGTTCTCCCCCCCCCCCGCCCCATTCCCCCCCAGCCCACTCCCCATTCCCATCTCCTCCAGGGCAAAGACTCCCCTGAGGATTGAGTTCAACTTGGTAGATTCAGTCCAGGCAGGTCCAGTCCCCTCCTCCCAGGCTGAGCCAAGTGTCCCTGTATAAGCCCCAGGTTCCATACAGCCAGCACATGCACTGAGGACTGGTCTCGGTCCCACTGCCTGGGGGCCTCCCAAACAGATCAAGCTAATCAACTGTCTCACTTATCCAGAGGGCCTGATCCAGTTGGGGGCTCCTCAGCTATTGGTTCATAGTTCATGTGTTTCCATTCGTTTGGCTATTTGTCCCTGTGCTTTTTCCAACCTTGGTCTCAACAATTCTCGCTCATACAAACTCTCCTCTTTCTCACCAATTGGACTCCTGGAGCTCCACCTGGGGCCTGGCTACTTCTTTTTTCTCCCAGATTTCACCTTAGACATATTCTCTCTGCCTGCCAGTGCTGCCTATCCTTTTTCCTGCCTTGCTATTGACCAGTCAGCTCTTTATTAGACCATCAGGTGTTTTACCGTAACACAGCTTCACAGAGTTAAACAAATACAACATAAACAAAAGTAACACACCTTAAAATAATAGTCCCTGCCGGGCGGTGGTGGTGCACACCTTTAATTACAGCACTTGGGAGACAGAGCCAGGCAGATCTCTGTGAGTTCAAGACCAGCCTGGGCTACAGAGTTAGTTCCAGGAAAGGCACAAAGCTACACAGAGATACCCTGTCTTGGAAAAAAAAAAAAGTCCCCAACAGCCCAGTTTTTAAATAAAAGAAGCTCTACAGAGCCATGGACAAGGGAACTGTAAAGGAACATTGAGGAACTCAGGGATTGGCAAACCATTATCACCCTTAAGACTAAAGAGACAGCCAGGCAGCGATCTTTAATCCCAGCACTCAGGAGGCAGAGCCAGACAGATTTCTGTGAGTTCAAGACCAGCCTGATCTACAGAGCAAGATCCAGGACAGGCATCAAAACTACACAGAGAAACCCTGTCTTGAAAAACAAAAAAACAAAAACAAACAAACAAACAAACAAAAAGACTAAAGAGGCAAAGGGAGAGTGTATTTATTGAAGGCTGGAGAGACCTGGAGCCCATGAGCTCAGAAGGATCCATATTGTAGAGATCCAGTGCACCAGCCAGATGGTAGTGAGTGGAGAAATATCCCAATCTCACTCATTCTCTCCTGTCTTCTGCTGGTTATTCCTATGGACTAAACAAGACTTGAAGCTGGAGGTCAAGTCTGAGTGATGTCATTCTTACAGGTCAGTCCCTGAGACAAGCAGGTCAGAAACTGGAGGTGGGGGGAAGACTCACATCCATGTTTGGCTTTCTCTCCCCCCAGCCCCTAAAAAAAATGCGTACACCATAAAGATTGAGGCAGGAAATTGTTTAAGCTTTAAAGGACATAAAATCTCTTATACTACTCAGTTCATCTACTGTAGCAGGAAAGCAGCTGTGGATGATCAAAAAGCCGTTCTAGACTGCTCCAGCATTAGATGATGCTCACCAACCTTGAGGGTGGGCCTTTCCTGCCCTCTCCACTCAGACACACACAAACACACACTCTGAGCTCCTCTGGGAACTCCATCACTGATAGCCAAAGCGAGGCTTTGCAAGTTTCTAGTTATTTATTTCACCTAAAATGATGTCATTATCCCACAAACAACCACAGACTCACTCATCCACTGCCCCAAATCTGCATACCTCTCTTACATAGCCTTTCCTCCTCTCTCCATTGGAATTACCATTTAGGATTTCAGAATCTCAACATTCAGTATTTTGATCTTCAGGATTATGTCTGTCAACCTCATCCCTCAAAACAAACAAACAAAAAAGTAAAAACCCAGCAACTGACAAGATTTGGCTGGGTGCTGCAGACTGGAGACTCCAGTATTACATTGCGACCGCCATATTGGTGAACTTCATCCAGTTCATAGTACCCTGCAGAAACCTTTAAACGTCATCTTTGCCTTTGGAATAGTAAACTGAATCCTTAACCTCTGAGGACTTCACAGTCTGACCCTCACACACATCTTTATCCTCCATGTCTATATTCAGGGCCTGGTCTAGTCCCACTCAACATTATGCTATCTGTATGAATTGAATACCCCTCTATTTTGACATGCCAGCAAGATGTGCCCACTGGTGCAATAATGTCACGACTGTAATGTGGATAAGCAGCCACTTTCTAATTGGATTTGAGGCCCACTGCACAGGAGGGAATGAAAACTTGGTATTGTAAACCTGGTGAAAAGCCCAGGGCTGGGAAGCTCATAGACCATAGGAAGGAGTCTACTATTGCTGTTTTGAGAAATGGGTATGTTGTCAAATCCTTTTGAATGTTTATATTTATTCCCGTAGATCAGCAATGCCCTCAAGCTTGGTCAAAGAAGCTTCTTTTTGCAGTGGGCAGTGGTTAATGGTAAGACTCACAACTGGTCAAAGTGTTTAGAATAAATGGCTATGAATGCTCATAGATGGACATTGTGATGGGCACTGTGATGGGCACAGCATACCCTAAATGGGACATTCTAGATCAGCCCCTCTCCACTACTCCCCATGCCCAGGAAATACCTGGAAGAGAAGGTATAAAGAATGTATTTTGGACATGACAGGAACTCATAACAGAAAAACAAGACCAAACCAGTCAAAATTCCACTGTGGATAAAGGATGAGCTCATGAAGGCCCCAACCTCCAGTTGACAAGCAGTTGATGGCTTCTTGGAGAGGGAGACTCTTTTTTTCTTTGGGGGTGTGTCCACTGGGAGGTTGCCTGTGCTCTGATGAGTGCCTCTACTTCTGTGTGCATGGAGACAGCACTAATGGACTCAATGGGACATCTATAGATCTATATCTATATCTACATCTATATATGATGTAAAGTTGGGATGTGTTTGGAGGGAGTCCTGGGAGAGTTGGAAGGGGAAGAGGCAGATAGATATGATCAAAATACATTGTATACATCTACGAAATTCTTAAGGAAGAAAAAATTTAAAATCAAAGCATGAAACCTGAAAGAAAAAGAAACCCCTCTCCAAATTCACTGTAACATCTCATCCTACTGCTTTGTTTATAATATCAAATAACAAGCCCAAAATAGAAAAAGCAAAAAGAAAGAATAATGGAACCCCACACAGCCATTTTGTAACTGTGTATGAATGGGGAAATGCTAATATGCCACTAAGAGAAAATGTTAATACATATCCAATGATGAATATTCAAGTGGAAAAACGTCTGGGAGGAAATGCACCGAAGAGTGGTATGGATTACAGACGACTTTTCTTTTCTTTCTTTTTTCCTTTTTTTACATATATTTAAAAAGTAAGTATGTACAAATTAAGAAAACAATGTTTTAAAAAGTCAAATTAAGAAAAACATCTGTGGGGCTGGAGAGATGCCATAGTGATGAAGAGCACTTCCTGCTCTTTCTGAAGACCTGAGTTCAGCTACCAGCACCATCAGGAAAGTGCTCAACCACCTGTAACTCCAGCTCCAGGGGATTCTGAGGGGGTCCCTGCCGGTGTCTTATGGGGGGGCAAACCAGGCCAAGAGATGAGAATGAAAACCCAATCAGATTGACTTTGTCAACGTGGGTCAGATTTCAGGGAGTCCAATGCCAGGCAGTTCATTGTCAGCGTATCTAAAACACAGTACAATTTGGGGAAAGGTTTCCAGGCAACAATCAGTCCAATTCCAGGTACACAATAAAGCTTAAGGTGTGACTACATAGAGACTCCTTTACAAAGTACGTGTGACCATGAGGGTGGGTTCTGTAGCTCAAGGCCTAGAATCTAGTGTGGTCTCTGACCGACAGCATAGAGGTCACAGGCCATGAAGTACTTGTGACATCTCCCCTAAGGATGGGTAACGGTCTAGAGAGGGAAGAGTCTGGGATAATCATTCTGGGAAATTTGGGTGAGGTCTGCCTCTATAGCAAAGGTAACCAGGTTGTTAACAAAATCTACTTTCAACTTTCTGGATGGAATGCAGATATTTTATTTTTATCTCCTCCATTGAGAAGACCCATGCATGACTAACATTTCTGGTTCTTCTAGTTCTTCTCTGTGAGTACAAGGACCTATGCCCCCCAACAGGATCCAGTGCCCTCTTCTGGCCTCTGCAGGCATTGCATTCATGTGCACAGACACATACACATATACACAATTAAAAGGAAAAAGAAAGAGAAACATCTGCAATTTCAGGTGAACACTAAACAGAGAGATGAAGAAAAAAAGGAGTTTCAGGGTTATTTAGGTATGTCCAGCCTTTTGAAAGTGATGCATAAGTTTGCCATCTATAATGTTCACATTGGAGAAGCCAAATAGTTACAAATACAAAAACAAACAAACAAAAAAAGACAGGGTTTCTCTGTGTGGTTTTGGTGCCTGTCCTGGATCTCACTGTAGACCAGGCTGCCCTCGAACTCACAGAGATCTGCCTGGCTCTGCCTCCCGAGTGCTGGGATTAAAGGCCAACCGGCTCCTCGTTATGTTTTAAATAAGTTTAAAGTTTGTTCTGGGTGGCATTCATAGGTATCCTAGGAAACATGCCACCTAGTGGCCCACACAACAAATACTCATTTCCTCAAATCCCTCTAGTAGGAGTGTATAATATACAGGTAGAAAGATTTTACTTGTAGATTATGAATATGTATATATAATTTTATTTATATATAATTTTTATATATTTATTTTCATTTATAATATATATTAATTTTTATGTGTATAGGTGTTCTCCTTGTGTATATGTCTGTGTACTATACTCTATGTGGTGTCTGGTGACCTCAGGCCAGAAAGGAGCATTCGGTTCCCTGGAACTGAAGTTACAGACAGTTGTAAGCTGCCATGTTGGTGCGGGAATTGAACCCAAACCCAAACCAAAGCTCATCTTAACTGATAAGCTATCTCTCCAGCTACATTTTATGCATTTTTTAAAAAGATGTATCTCATACATATAAAATAAAAATAAAGGAAAAAAAGAAGTATTTAAGTAGGGTGTAATAGCACATACCTTTAGTTCCAGCACTAGACAGGCAGAGACAGAGGCAGGAGGATCTTTCTGAGTTCCAGGCAAGTATGGTCTACATAGTAAGTTTCAGTCCAGGCAGAGTTATGTAGTAAGAGATGGTGTCTCAAACACACACATGCACACACATTTACATATATACATATATAATCACACATACGTGTGTGTACATATATACTTTTTATATTTTTGGTTGTGAGCCTAGCCTTTAACGGCTGAGCCATCTCTCCAGCCCCATATATACTTTTTAAAAAATGTATGTATATGTGTGAATACCTCATGTACATATGTGCACCACTTGAATGCCTGGTGCCTGACGAGGCCAGAAGGCACTAGATCTTTTGAAGATCTCTGCAAGAGCAGGAAATCATCCCTATAGTCCCCCGGGCTTTTTAAACCAGGTGGTAGTGGCGCAGGCCTTTAATCCCAGCACTTGGGAGGCAGAGCCAGGTGATCTCTGTGAGTTGGAGGCCAGCCTGGTCTACAGAGTGAGTTCCAGGAAAGGCGCAAAGCTACACAGAGAAACCCTGTCTCGAAAAACCAAAAAAAAAAAAAAAATTAATGCAACACTTTTTACAACGGTAGCTATTTTACCATAGAAAGAAGAATCAACTGAGTTAATTTCTCTCCAATTTGATTTAAAACAATCCCAAATACAGTGTCTTAAACACCATTCTCACCGGGCAGTGGTGGCACACGCCTTTAATCCCAGCACTCAGGAGGCAGAGCCAGGTGGATCTCTGTGAGTTCGAGGCTAGCCTGGTCTACAG
>CABHPH010122100.1:0-86510 GCA_902168325.1 Peromyscus nudipes
GGGCAAAGCCTCCCCCCCTCCCCAGATCAACCTGGTAGACTCAGTCCAGGCAGGGCCAGTCCCCTCCAACCTGGCCAAGGCAAGCAACCCTGCATAAGCCCCAGGTTTCAAACAGCCAACTCATGCAATGAGCACAGGACCCGGTCCTACTGCCTGGATGCCTCCCAAACAGTTCAAGGCAATCAATTGTCTCACCCATTCAGAGGGCCTGATCCAGTTGGGGGCCCCTCAGCCATTGGTTCATAGTTCATGTGTTTCCATTCATTTGGCTATTTGTTCCTGTGCTTTATGCAACCCTGGTCTCAACAATTCTCGCTCATATAGACCCTCTTCTTTCTTGGCAATTGGACTTCCGGAGTTCCGCCCAGGGCCTAGCCATGGATCTCTGCTCCAGATCCCTCAGTCATTGGATGGGGTTTCTAGCACGACAATTAGGGTGTTTGGCCATCCCCTCACCAGAGTGGATCAGTTCGGGCTGTCTCTCGACCATTGCCAGTTAAAGATTTATTTTTATCATTTTTATTATTTGTATATGTATGAAACATGGGTGCATATACTATGTGTGTGCAGGTACTCTTAAATGCTAGAAGATGGTGTGGGATTCCCTGGAGCTGTACTTAACAGGTTGTTGTGAGCTGATATAGAATGTCAAAAGATTACTTTACCATTTATTATCAAGCAAAATCCATGCACAAATAACACAAGACAAAATGAGGAATCTGAACTGAGTCACAAGCAGCCAGCCGCCACTGCTCCTTACTAGTTTGAAAAAGTCATGCATCCCCAGGCCCTGCCTTTTCTTTGAGTCAGGTCCACTCCCTTTGAAAACCCTGCCTCTTGAACCAAAATGCTCCTTTCAGTTGGCTAGCAGACCGGTGACAGAATTCCCCTTAACAGTAAGCTGCCTGACATATGTGCTAGTGATCAAACTCTAGTCCTCTGGAAGAGTAATAAGCACTTTTAACCACTGAGTTTTCTTTCAAGTACTGAAGACTTGTTTATTCATTTAAAGTAGGTGTATGCACGTGAACCTGTGTGAGTATATGTGTACCACCAAAGTTTGTTTTGCAATATGAAGAAGTTCTGGGGATTGTAAAATAATCTGAATGTATTAACAAAACTGAACTATTAACTGAGAAAGTTCATATAGTAACTTATACATTATTTGTATTATATTACAATATAAAAGAATAAGTTAGCCATATTTGAGGAGCTGGTCTCCAAAATAGTATTAGGCATTCTTGGATCTATATGTCTATTTCATACCTTTATGACTGTAATTTTATAATGGTCTTAAAATTGGACAATACATGTTTTCCAAATAAATATAGTGGGCCAAGTCTTCTAGAGAGTATTGTGCATATGCTCCATGTTAAGCCCTGGACTGAACACTAGGAGACAGGTGTAGATAACATAGAACCATCTGCCTTAATACAAAGTTTTGGCAGAAGGAATGGACAGAGACACCATTTTGCATACTGCAGCATAAAATAGAAGAGTTATGGAGTACTAGAAAAAAAGCAGTCTTCAAAAAAAAGTAGATTTAAGCAGTCAGACTATTTCCAAGTGCATATTCCAAAAACTATATAGTCAAAATTTTTATGAGAACTAGAGGTGTAGCTGTGTTAAAGCACATGCTTAGTTTGCATGAGACTCTAGTTACTTAATCTGGGGCAAAAGTCACAGAAATATTAGAATCGCACAGTGAGTAGTGGCCAGAAAATTCTGACCAGCATTTGAATGGCAGGATTCTCATTTTGACTTGACAATAACTTAATAAAATGCCACCTTTTACCTGGTGACTCTGATCCTAGTAATGAGATTTATAATAGAGATGTTGGAGAACATTTCAAATGACTCTCTTCTTTCATCTTCAGAGTACTTATAAGGAGCACAATCTCCCATGATTGTTTCCTTTCTTTTACAGAACTGCTAAGGTGAAAAAAAGAATTCTAAATGTAACTTTGTGGACAAGGATTTGAGGTTCTCCACTAAATCACTATGTGGCTTTGTTAGCCACTATTCTCTTCACCTCTTTTTGTCCTACCTACCTGTAAGTATAGCATTGAAACAGATATTCATATTTCAGTTCTTTCCAGGTTCATTAGAAAACTTATCAAGAAAAATTTCACATTAAAATCCACATTGTATGATACAGGAAACATTCACATTAGCCACATAGTATCCTAGGTATGGTTTCCTTTCTGTTGGGAAATCATTACCAATACAGTATTTTATACCACAGCTATTTGACTTCCTCACTCCATTGTGAAATATTTTCAAGACAAAAAGCTTACCAAATGTAAAACAGTGAAAACATTCACTGACAATAAAGTGAAAAATCACATATACCTTAAACAGAGAAATCAGTATTCATGGCTCAAGATCCCAGGGAGAAAAGTTTAAAAAATGTGCATGTCTTTTGTATTTAAAGTTCAGACCTGCTTCTAACATTTTCAAGGTCTTGTGCAGCAATGTAAAGGAGGCATTTAAGCTACAAATTAAACTGTTAGAAGAAACATTATCTATATTTCCATCTTGAAAAAAATATACCTTACTTAAAGTGGGTTTAAAAATCTGTTTCCTATGTTGAAAATGGGAAAATGTCAAGAGGATTGAATATAATTCTAACTATACATTTTTTAATGTTTTGATGATAAGCTTGCGATCTGGGTAATAGAATAAAAACATACATATTACAAGAAATGTTTGGTGCGATTACAATAAAAATCTTGTAGTTCTATCTACACACATACAAACTTGAGAACAGTATATATCACTCAGCATTATGGGATATTTCTCAGCTATTTTGCATATAACTATGGTAGATTCAAGACAATATGAAATACTTGTGGTACCTCAGAACTATAAAGGAAACAAGAAAATGAATTTCAGTAGGTAATATTTTAATTAGGTTATGATAATATTATAAATATTTGCTGGGTTAATAAAATTGTTCTTTTCCCTAAGTACTCCCTCCTCTTGAGTCTTCTAGTTGGCTACTTTGTCATTCGCTCATATTCTTGCAATGCAGTTATCTTATGTTTTGAGATGTAGACAATCACTCCCTTGGTAGACAGTAATCCACAATGAAGTGAGTATGAGGGACTCCAGGTTGTGATATGCCAGCACTGAGCCTAGATCCTGAGGGACAAAGCAACTGTGGCCTGTGGAAGGGAGTGGTAGGTGTTTGGAGTGTGAAATGGAGTAGGATGTCAGGGCTGAGGGCAAAGATAAATAAAAAATACTAAGACAATTCATAAACACATTAAATCTTTGTGTGAATTATGACAAGGACAGGATTTGTTCAAACTGGTTCTATCCATCTTAGGCAGTACTTTAATTCTTAGAATTTATATATTTGAAAAGTTGAATCTGCATAAGAACAACAAAAGACAGTAAACCTATTCATTAGTAAATTGTCATATTATTGAAAGTGTTATTGTTATTAATTGAATTTGAAATGTCTGAGTTCATGTCTTATTTGCTTGTTCCCAGCCTAGATGGTTGCATCTGTTTTAGGAGTGCCTTACCATGATGTACTATACCATGAACTGTAAAAGAAACACTTTCCCCCCCTAAGTTGCTTTTGTCCAAATATTTTATTACAGAAACAGGAAAAGAAACTAAAATGTCTGCCATATTAGAAGAACTTAAATACCCAAAGAACCACTTACCCACAGCTTGTAACTCTATTTTTGGCTGTTTTTATTTCAAAGTTGTCATCCTGCTATTTAGAGTTATTTAGGTTCTTGCTCTCTGTTGGGCTTTCTGAGGGTGCAAACGCTCTGGCTTTTTTGGCTCCGCATTTTTCTTCTCTAACATGGAGAAGAAATGTCATTTTTCCCCATATGATATCAGATTTCTCAATTTTTTAACTAATGATGTAGGTGCCACAGACCAAAAGTGTCATTTCCTAGAATCAAAGTAAAGGCTCTTATATAGTGCCCACTGCTCCCTCAATCTTTCTCTCTGTTAGTCCCGCCTATACTTCCTGTCTGGCTACCGGCCAATCAGTGCTTTATTTATTAACATATTTGTCATACAGAACATCCCACAGCACTTTCCTTTTTTTGTTTTTTAAAAAGGAAGGTTTTAACTTTAACATAGTAAAATTACATATAACAAAACAATCATTGAGCAAGAATTAGTTACAATATTAAAGAAGATAGTCTATCTATCTTATATTTGTGAGTTTAAGGTTTTATATCTAACTTATCTTTTATCATAACTAAGGAAAATTGTAAGTATCTAGTCTTCAACCACATCAAAGACCTGAGAAGGAATATAATGGTACCTGAGAAATGGTAGATGGATGCAAGCAACTTTTGGGAATCTTGCAAGAGTAGACCGAGACAGCTGACAGCCTGGACAGTCACCTAATGTTTCTCAGCATTGTTGGTGCATTCAAATTGGCTACAGGCCTAGAGTATCTGACAGACCATTTTCAGAAGCAGGAATTTTGAAAGACCATCTTACCCTGTCTTGGCAGAGTACAGTGGTCGCTTTCCTTGTATCCCACTTGTCCAGAAAGGACAGCATTGTATTCCTACTGTCAGCAGTCGAGGCAAGGGCAGTTCTTTGCCCAGTAGGCCATTTTGTGCCAAGAAGACAAACTTCCAAATGGAAATGTCTTAGAAGCCCAACGTTCTCTCGGGATCAAATTGGTGCTGCCAGGAGCAATTGTGTCTCATGTCAACAGAATTTTAAGTTATTTAAATGCCATATTACTATTTGGTTCTCACAGAATGCTTTCCTTAATTGTCACTCTTATGTACACAGAGAGACAAATCACAGAATAAAAAAGGCCTGTGATTCCATTGCACAAAGTTCTAATAGAGTTAGACTATGAAAGCTGGCTGGTATTTTTACTTACATGGATGGACAAGATTTGAAAGTGAAACAAAGATGAATGTCAAAAATTTGCCTGCTTTTCAATTGGGTAATAAATGCTTTGTAAAGACACAGGAAGCCTCCTGAGAGTGAAGAAAAAAAAAGATAAAACACACTTTCAAAGTTCACAGGACATTTATTAAATTCCACAACATAGGTCAAAAGTCAGGCAATTAACAGAACAATGGGAGAAGCCCTAGTCTGGGCACTTGCCAATGCCTGGGTTGCAAAAACTCCCAGGCAGCTGGGTGGTGGTGACATACCTCTTTAATCCGAGTACTCCAGAGTTAGGAGGATCTCTAAGTTCAAGGCCAGTCTGGTTTACAGAATAATTTCCAGGACAGCCAGGACTATACAGAGAAACCCTGTCTTGAAAAACTAACAAAAAATAAAACAAAACAAAAAAACTCCCAGACTTCAGATTGGCCTCTGGATGGCATTCAGTCACTCAGGGTAGCACCACCCACAAGACACAGGAAGTTAGAGCTGAGTTTCAATTACTTCTTTCTATGTAACAGGCCCTGGATGCTGCCATGGTCACCAGATGTTAGAATGATCCCTCTAAGCTCCTGCAGCGCCCTCTGCATCAGCATCCTGCATCCTCTAAGCTCATGCCTGCATCAGTGTTACTTGCTGATGAGACAGTGGACACTGGGAGCCATGGAAGGTGATCAACAAGTGCCAGAGCTCCTCAGCCAATGGAGAGCTCAACTGTGAGATCCCAGGTGAAACCTAAGTTTTGTAAGAAGAAAGAAATACCACATCAGGATCACACTGCAGCTTCTTCACAAAACTTTTTTGGCCATTCTTTCTTTAAATCAGTGTGTCCTAAATGGTCCCTTAAGAAGAAATTCAAATTATAAGCTTTTCATCCATACATTTAGAAATCACCTACCAAAAATTTTGGAAACAGCCTGGCCTAAAGTATTCTCCTCCTGCTGGACCAACATCTGTTTCCTTATTCACATCTTACAAAGAACAGTGTGTCCTCTTCTGGTTCATCTGAAAGTTCCATTAAAGAATACTTCTGGCAAAGAATTTCAGATCTTGGAAATACTCTTGAGACATGATTTGCCCAGTCTCTTTTTCTAGAATCTTTCTTCCTGTATTTACTGTACTAAGTATATTTACTTCAAACAGAGAGCTCTTCCAATAAATTTTGGTTCACAAATGCTTTCTCTAAAAATTTTTGCTGCATCTTTAAACAAGACTAGATCATCTATCTGAGTCCCTCTAAAGTTTAGAGGGGTTTAAGTTAAACCCCCTTCTTTTAACCTCTCCCACCAGCAGTAACACTACTGACTCCTATCAGGGAAATGAGGCTCACCATTCAGCAGGTTTTGTTGACTTTAACTGGATACCCCTTCCACATCTCCACAAGACAACTGAGTAGCAATCCTTTTTTAAAAATCACAACACAAAATAAGAGTATTGATGTGAGAAATCCATGGGTGTCTGCTCGAGGAGTATTAGGGAATTATTTAGGACATAAAATGAGGAAATACACTCACAAGTACAGAACTGAGTAGACAGCTGAAGTCATCCTCTGATCTGACCAGGAGCAAATCCACCTGGCAGTTCAATCATGCCAGGAAACAGGAAGCAGAGAGAAGGGACCTCATGACTCCTCTCCCTTTCCTCTTAAGGGTCATGTACAACAGCAAGAAGCACCACCTCCTTCAGGCCGTGTAGTCCAAGGTAATGGGCAGAGAAAATACCACTACATTTCCCCTTTTTGCCTAAATAGGAAAGAAGGTTCTAAACTTAATGCAAGCTACATACAATAAGAATGATTATCAAGTATTGTCCAGGAGAAATAAAGGGTAGTAACATAAACAAAAACAACAATGACAAAAAACCAACAAGAACAACATCAAACGAGAAACACATGCTAAATGTCCAGATCATAGATAAATGGCAAATTATCAAGATTACTCCAATAGCTATCCTATCCTGAAGATTCTAACTTTAGTATCTAATACATTCTTAGCTAAGATATGAGAGGATTGCAACTGCAATTATCTAGTCTTCAACTCCATCAAAGACCTGAGAAGGAAAATAATATTACCTGAGAAAACAGGAAGTGCAAGCAAGCAATTTCTGAAAAGTGAGAATCGACAGTGACAGCTGACAGCCTGGACAGTCACCTAGTCTTAGCACCACTGGGGCATCCATTTTTGGCTAAAGGCCTAGAAAATCTGACAGACCATTTTCAGAAGCAGGAATTCTGAAAGGCCTTCTTACCCTGTCTTGGCAAGGTTCAGAAGTCACTTTTTCCTTGTGTCCTGCTCATCTGGAAAGGACAGCGTGCATACTGTCAGCAGTCAAGACAAAGGCAATTCTTTGCCCAGCAGGCCATTTTGTGCCAAGAAGACAAACTTCCATACAGAGTGTCTTTGAAGCCCAGCATTCCCTTAGGAGTAGATTGGTGCTGCCAGGAGCAATTGTGTCTCATGTCAACAGAATTCTAAGTTATCAAAACATTTAAATGCCATATTTTCTAGGTCTATGAACTGTTTGAAGATTACCATCTGACACGTTTCTGTAAATCTGACTCAATATTGTTTATGTGTTGGATCTATTCTTCTGTGGGTGTTGATCTGATCTTTAAAGGTACAAGTATCCTTTTGCATTCCATATTAGCATTATCAAAAGCCAAATATTGAGTTAATACTTAACTAATATAATTATAGTTATGACAATCATGGGTGACTATTAATTTGCAGGTCTTATCTATCTGAATAACCTAAGGACTAAGGCTTCACATTAATAAGGTAAACAATCTGTAAATAGACGTACAGTATAAGGACAATGACCTCAAAATTGTGACAATATACAAAATATCTTAAACAGAGGTAGAAATATATAGTGCAATATGACAACAATATCCTTAATATGTATCAATATACAAAGTATACTAAACAGAGGTAGAACATATAGATAGTATGACAACTGTAAGTTAACATTTGTATCAATATACAAAATATTTCAAATAGGGGTAGGAACATTATATTACAATTATAGTTTTGAATTTGTATTAGTATACAAATTATCTTAAATAATAATAGAAAAATAGTTTGCATTTGTATAAATATACAAGAATCCATATCAGTACAAATTATCTAAGGCTGATAGTTTGCTAAATTAGTTTACTAGTAGATGCAATAATCTACCTTAATATCCTATATCTGTCTAGTCCCCATTTTTCTTTTCTTAAAGGGAATCCTGAGTCTAAATTTATTGTTCCACCCCCAACCCTATAATGACTTATCAATAACTTTGAGAAAATGAAACATTTGGGAGAGGGGGAATCATTTTCTTAAAATTGTTTCCTGATATTTAGAGGGTGATGGTATCTCTGTGGGATCCTATAAGAAAGCTAAGTGGTTAAGTCTCAATAAGACTAGCTGTAAAGTCTGTAGCCAGTCTCAGAGTAATGGGTAAGGTTATCTAAGGTTCTAGCTAGAAATGTAATATGATGGACCATCTCATCTTGGAACTGTCCTGAAGAGTTTGTAGTCCAAAGCTGATCATTGACTGGTGTTTTTTGGTTCAATGACACCATTATGTACCAGGTAGAGTCATTGTTGTGGGGCCCCATATTTCTCCAGAGATTGCTATTGGAAAGACTTATTTTTCACTGTGGAAAACCTGAACATTATTAATATCAAAATGGAAAGTTTAGATTTTAGGATAATGTGACATGTGAGGAAGGAATCCCAGAAATTAACAACAAGTATGGAGAGAAGTAGAATCTTGTTAACAATGATCCCTAGATTATTGCTTTTCTTCTGTCTCACACCAGTTGACTCTTCTGAGACAGAATCTCCTGAATTTTTTTTTCTTTTAACAACATGCTTGGGTTTAGAGAAGGAGAGAACCACATTCCAACCCCAAAGCCAGCTTGATTTATAATTGAATCAGGACCACAACTTTTCCAGAGTTAAAGAGATATTGATGTTGGAGAGTGAGATATTACCCTGTAGAGTATATTGCTACCAAAATATCCCTTCTGCTGTAGACATCTGGGTGTACAAGGCCTTTTGATTTCCTGAAGATGGGTATTATTACTATTGTCCTGTAAAGACAAAAAAAAAACAAAAAAACCAGAACCCTGCCCAGACCCTTGTTTGTTGAGTTTTCATTACAACTTATAGAAATGTCACATTGGTGGATGAGCTATCACTTCTACTCATCAAGGGATTTCTCCTATTTGAATCACATTTTTATAATTTTGCTGATATCCATAGTTGTTCTTCTCATGCAGAAACAAAAGCAAAACCCCTTCCCCAATGTAGGATGTATCCTGGTTTCTATTCCAAGGTCAACACGTCTTTGAAGTAAACTGGTTGGTTTAGTTCAGGAGTTTTGTCTGTTGGCCAATGTCTCTCCACAGCTGTTGTCCCTTTCTCATCAGCATTGAGAAAACTCAAGGTTAATAAAGCACTATGCAATCTATTTCTAGGAGTCATTGTTACCTCTTTCTATTTATTTAGCATATCCTTTAAAGTTTTATTGGATCTTTTTATGACTGCCTGACCTGTGGGATTGTGTGCTATACCTACCTGTAACATGTTTTATATTGTAATTAGCAAAAAAGCATCTCATTTTATTTGAGACATCTGCTGGAGCATTGTCAGTCTTAATTTGTATTGGTATTCCCATGATGGACATAACTCCTAACAGGTGTGTAACCACAGAGTCAGCCTTTTTAGAACTCATAGGAGTTGTACATTGAAATCCTGAATAGGTGTCAATGGTATGTTGTACATATTTTAATAGTCCAAATTCTGAGAAATGAAACACATCCATTTGCCAAATTTCATTTCTTTGTATACCGTTCGGGTTGCTTCCTGCAAGTAATGGAGTTTGGTTATAGTAGGAACAAGTGGGACATTTTTTTACAATTTCCTTGGCTTATTGCCAAGTGATGGAGAAATCCTTCTTCAAACCCTTGCTATTTGTGTGGTGTTTCTTATGAAATTCTGACGCTTCTAGCATGTTACCTATTAATAACTGATCAATCTCATCATTACCTTGTGCTAGAGGACCTGTCAGACTAGTATGGGATCTGATGTGTGTTGTATATATGTAGGGTGTCCCTATTTCTGATGATTTCCTGTAATTGTACAAATAATGAGGTTAATTCTGTGTTATCAGGTATAAATTCAGCAGTTTCAATATGTAAAACAACTCTCTCTGCATATTGAGAGTCAGTAACTACATTGAGTGGTTCCATGAAATCCATTAGTACCATATAAATGGCATACAGTCCTGCCTTTTGTATAAAATTGTAGGGGCTTTGAACCACTTTACTTAAGTCTTCTGATTTATAGCCTTCCTTTCTTGTTTTATTTCTATCAGTATAGAATATGGGGACTCCAGAGATTGGTTTTTGCCATACAATATGAGGAAGGACCCATTCAGTTCTCTTTATGAATTCTATTCTCTGGCTTTTGGGATAACAGTTGTTAATCTCTCCCCAAAAGTTACTGCAGGTTCTTTGCCAGTATTCATTATCTTTCCATAAAGAGCAGACTTCCTCATTGTTAAAGGTAACACAATTTCTGTTGAGTCCATTCCTGTTAGCTGACAAAGTCTTAATTTTTCTTTTAGAATCAAATCAGAGATCTTTTCTACATAAGTCTTTAACTTCTTACTTGGTTTATGTGGTAGAAATATCCATTCCAATATAATATCTTCCCTCTGCATCAAAATCTCTGTGGTGGAGTGTCTGGAAGGGAGTATGACCAGAATGCAGTTAAGTTCTGGATTCACATGATCCACATGTGCCTCTTGTATTTTCTTTTCTACTAGAGCCAATTCATTCTCAGCTTCAGCTGATAATTCTTGTGGACTATTTAAGTCCTTGTCCCCTTTTAGAGTATTAGCCAAATTTACCAGTCTATCTTTATATATTCTAATGATAATCTATAAGTTGGAAATACTTCCTAATAATCTTTGAAAATCATTAAGAGTCCACAGTCTATCTCTCCTGAGTTGTTCCTTCTGGAGTCTAATTTTTTTTGTAGCTCTGTCTTATATTCTAAATAATTAATATAATTACCTCTTTGTCTTTTTTTCAGAAGCAATTTGTAATCCCCAATGAGGCAAAACTTTCCTTACTTCTTCAAACATGTTTTCTAAGGTACCTAACTGTGGATCAGCTAATAAGATATCATCCATATAATGGTAGATTATAGATCGTGGAAATTTTGCACGAATTATTTCCAATAGTTTTTACACAAAATAAATAAATAGCACAGGGTAGGGCTATTTAACATTCCATGTGGGAGGACCTTCCATTGATATCTCTTGGCTTGCTAGGAATTATTATAAGTAGTTATTGTGAAGGAAAATTTTTCTCTATCCTTTTCTTGTAGAGATATTGTAAAGAAACAGTCTTTTAAGTTACTAACTATAATAGGCCATTCTTTGGGTAACCAAGAGGGCAAGGGCATCCCATTCTGTGAGGAGCCCATAGGCTGAATTACTTAATTTATGGCTTCCAGATCTGTCAAGCTTTCTCCATTTACCAGATTTCTTTTTAATAACAAATATAGGAGAATTCCAAGGGCTGGTAGATTCTTCAATGTGTTGAGCATTTAACTGCTCCTGAACCAGCTGTTCTAAAGCGTGTAGTTTCTCTTGCATCATAGGCCATTGTCCAACCCAGACAGGTTTATCTATTAGCCATTTTAAAGGTAGGACCATTGGTACTTCTGAGAGTTCAATGGCAGTTGTGCTCTGTTTATGTGCAGCCTGAATGGTTGGTGGCTGTTTTTTTATAGTATCTTATAATATTATTTCCAGAAACATGAATTGGTCTATAGTCCAATCCTGAGATTGGAAAAATTTTAATCTGGGTATTCCATTGCTGTAACAGATCTTGGCCCCAAAGACTCACTGCTACATTTGCCACATATAGCTTCAGCTTCCTCTTTGTCCTTCTGATCCTATGCATTCAACCCATTTCAAGCTTTGTTTTAGTTGATGCAGAGTTCTAATCCCTAGAAGTTGGACATTTACCTCTTGAAGAGGCCAATTCAGATGCCATGATATTGGTGTAACTATAGTCACATTCACACCTGTGTCTACCCGGCCCTTCAGAACAATGCCATTAATTCATACTCTAAGCTTTGGTCTTTGTTCATTTATGGAACTCTGCCAAAATATTTGTTTTATGGTGTTTTTGGAATTTTTAATCCATCTATCAGAGCTTTTCTATCATCCAGTGCATTACTTTACACTAGACACTTGGGGATTTAATTGTCCTGGAAAGGAATTTCCTCCACAGTGGCTGGAAATGTTTGGACTACATTTGGTTTGGGGACCTGTGAGAGGCTCCCTGAGTTGTTTCCCACTGGTAAAGTGTTGCCTTGTATATCTATTGTTGATCTATATTCATTGGTCTCCCATTGGGGTTATTTCTAGGAGTATTGCTTCTTGGAGAATCCTGTGTACAATTTCTTCTCCTATGACCTGGTGTACCACATTTAAAACATTTGTTACCTTGATACCTCCTCCCACCTTTGGAAATCACCTCTCCTATCCAAGCCTCATTACCATAGTTAAGAGACTCAGCATCATTTGTATATCGAATCCATTCCCCCAAAGGTGCTGACCTGACCTTTAAAGGTGTAAGTATTCTTTTGCATTCTGTATTAGCATTATCAAAAGCTAAAGATTGAGTTAATACATGTCTTAATTGTGGGTCTGATATTGCCTTGTTTACAGCTGTAGTTAGCCTTTGTAAAAAATCAGTAAATCATTCTTTTGACCCTTGAAAAACCTTTGTATATAGCTCAGTTGGTTTCCCTGGTTCTGGAATTTTCCCCAATCGTTTAAAGCTGCCATATAGCATAGGAATAATATGTTCATCCAAGATAGTTTGTACATTTAAATCAGTGAATTTGCCCTCACCAAGAATTTTATCTTGGGAGATCTCAAAACCTCTGATTTTACCTTGCTGTTCAAGGGCCTTAGCCTCTTCTCTAAACCACCTTTCCCATTGTACTGCCAACTGTACTCTAATACAGCTGAAATTAATGTATTCCAGGCATCTGGTATGATTCTATTTCTAGAAGACCATCTGTTTCACATATGTTGAATGTATGCCATAGGTGTGTAGATGTATCCAACCGTCTTATTAAATAAGAAACACAGAGCCAATGTAAAGATGAAAGCCCAAGAGGTCAGAGCTAAGAGTATTACCACTTTCCTCCAGCTAGCCTCTCCCGCCAAGAGACCTCTCCGAAAAGCACTACTTCCTGTGCATTCGTCTTTAAATAAGAGTTCTGTTCTGCCTTCTCATTGGTTGTAAACCCAACTACGTGACTGCCTCGTCACTGCCTGTCTGTACAGACCTCCAGGTCTTCTATGGTTGGTATTGAGATTAAGGGCGTGTGTCTCCAATGCTGGCTGTATCCTTGAACACACAGAGATCTACCTAGTTCTGCTTACCAAGTGCTGGGATTAAAGGCGTGCACCACCACCGCCCTGGCTTTCGCTATGGCTTGCTAATAGCTCTGACCTCTAGGCAACTTTATTTATTAACATACAAATAAAATCACATTTCAGCACAAATAAAATACCACTATATAGGTGACTACTGCTTCCTTAATATTTTACAAATCTCTCATATGAATAGGTTGCTACATATATTCTTTATATTCTTCAGGATATGTATCATCTGCTGGCTTCTCAAGGATGGTGACAGGATAAATCACCTTATAAGAGCCACCTGGTGTTATTATTATTTGTATGGCTCTGCCTTCTGCTTAGTAGTTCCTTTGTCATCTTTACTGAGTGATTCTTCTAGAGCTTGCCATTGAGCAACTATGGTCTGTTGCAGCGTTTGTACCTCCTCTGTTGTAAAGGATTCTAAAGACCATGGAATCATGCAATTTTTTATGTCCTTCTGGAACATATGACTCCATAGACCTTATGTTATCAATTAGCAATAATCTTCCCTCCTTATAAATTATCTGAATAGTATTAACATTGCTGTGGAGAGTTATTGTTTTATCCATTTTATCCATTAAGTATTCAAAAGTATTGATGATAAATTTTATTTATCATCAATAGAATTAAATCTAGTTGTACAGTTATTATTAATGGACTGAGTTCTTGTGGTAAGTTAGCAGATTCCAAAGAAAGAATCCTTTTATTTAAGTCTTCATTACTACCTTGTAAAGCCTGTATCAGTTCCATTAATGTCTCATTTTTCCTATTAATATTGAGACAATTTTTCAATGATATGATGTGAATTATTATGCTAATTGCCATAACAATGAATATTATATACAGCCCAGGAAGGTCATATGTCCTGTAGAAATTCATCCATCATACAAGCAAAAAAATTTTTAAATTCCAGAGATGTAATATTTTCCACCATTTTTAAAGATATAGCCAAAATTTGTAAAGAAAAATTTGTTATTTTATTAATTTATTATTTTATTAATCAGTTTAAAGTGTAAAATTATCAAGTAATTTACCTCAGATAAAGTCCTCCAAATATTGTCCTATGTGTCCAGGTGTTCCAGATGTAATTGGCCAGGTTGAATGAACGGCTGGTTCATTTGATGATTTTTGGATGTAGTGTCATTGCTTGGCCAGTAGCTGTCACAGGTCTTGTACCAAAACAGGTCTGGTGCAAGCTGACTCAGGTCCCTGAATGGCTCCGGTGAATTAAACACTTATCCAGGCAACCCCTGAGCACTAGGTAGGGTTGCTGGGACCACAACAGATTATATACAACAATGAGGAAATACACCAATGAGCTGGAAGCACGCAGGTGCAGTCACACACCTGGCAGGAGCCACCTGTCTGGTTGGTGCTATAGGACTGGTGACGGCAGTCACAGACAGGGTCAGGGCATGGAGCCGGACCTGGACTCAGCCAAAGTTGTGGAAGCTGGCAGGTGGGAGGCTGACACACTCTTGAGGGCAGCAGCCCAGGGTATCCCACAATTGGCAGCAGCTACACTGAACAAATTTAAAAGTAAAGGAACAGTCTACTGGTAATCTCTAACCAGGCAGGGAATTATGACCCTATTCTCTGGTGCTCTATCCACAGAAGAATGCACGTTCTTCTGGCAGTGGTTACAACGCCTGGCCAGAGAGTGATTGACTCACATGCTGCTTGAGCTGCCTGATCTGCAGGCTCCCCACAGGGCCTGATCACCTAAGCAGGGGTCAGGCCATTCCTGGGGGGCTTGAACTGTGCAGGCTCTGCAAGTTGGAGAAACTCACCAGCAGCAGCCTCAGTGCCTTAGGGTTTGGTCATGCAAGTAGCCCCAGTGGGGTCACATGGGACTCAGCTCCATGTGGTTGGGACCAAGTGGCTTGCAGGTGCTAGTGAGGCTGATCTGCAGTGAGCACACAAGCCTCTGAGCAAAACTGCTACCACTGCTGCAGAGGCTGCAGGCAGGAGCTATAGAGTATGGGGTCTTTTTTGTCACATGAGCACCACTTATTACGATCAATCCACATGAGTCTATTAAATAGGTAACAGAATTTATTAAGATATAAATTGAGGAAATACACTCATGAATATAGAATGGAATAGACAGCTGAAGTTGTCCTCTGATCTAACCAGGAGTGAATCCACCTCACAGGCAGGAGCAGGGAGAAGGGGCATGTGACCCTTCTCCAACTCCTTATAAGGCATAATGTACAACGCAGGAAGCACCACCTCCTTCGGGCTGTATAGCCCAAGATCATGGGTGGAGCAAATACTACTACAAAAGTCAGTTCCTGTACCTGAGATAAGTCCTGGTCTTATTGCCAGGGGACCCACAAACACATCAAGCCACACACTGTCACCCACATTCAGAGGACCCAGTGCAGTCCCATGCAGGCTCCCCAGATGTCAGTCCAGAGTCCATGAGCTCCCAATAGCTTGGATCAGTTATGTCTGTGGTTTTCCCCATCATGATCCTGACCCCCCTTGCTCCTATAATCCCTCCTCCCTCTCTTCAACTGAACTCCAGGAGATTGGCCAAGTGCTTGGCTGTGGGTCTTTACATCTGCTTCCATCAGTCACTGGATATAGGTTCTATGATGACAATTAGGGTAGACATCAATCTGAGTACAGTGGCTGTGTTGACTACCCAAGGGAGGCCTTACCCCCTAGGAGTGGAGGATGGGGGTGGGATGGGGATAAGGGGGGCAGTGGGAGAAGGAGAGGGAGGGCGAATAGGGGTTGGTATGTAAAATGAAAAGAATTTGTAATAAAAAAAGAGATTGATGCTTATTGTGTGTGTAGTTTGTCTAAATGCTTGCTATGAGTGCCTCCTATTGCTACTAAACTTGTGTCTGGACATTTACCACATAGAAAATCAGTCCTTGGGAAACAGAAATTAGAAAAAAGAAAGCAAGCTTTATTGAGGATACCAGTCACCTAGGTGACAACCTGCTATAACAAACCATGAAGTGACTACTGTTATTCAGCCTAACACATACATGAGCAGTTGGTGAGCAATTACCAGATATAGGAGGAACTGAGAAATATTAGTTTCCAGGAAAATATATGGTTAAACCCTTTTGATAACCAGTTGCTTTAGTTTACACAGAAGAATCATACCAAGCAGTAAAAATATGCATATGAACGTAGGATGGAAAGGGGGAGAGAATAAAAGAAGGGACAAGGTTGATGTATGGAATGAATCACCTGACTTTAAATTGGCTGGAGTTAACTTTAACCAAGAGCAACTATGAAGAAAAATGCTTTTGCCTTTTGATTTTATCATTGAAAACCTGAGGTATTGTGTGCATCATTTTTCTCTTTGACAGTGACTCCCTTGATTCAAATGTGGCCTATGAGTAAAGGGTATAAGTGTTCTAGCTCTAATACTCTTTAATTCTTTCTAATTTCTTTTTTTTCTTTGAAATCTAGTGGGATTTTGTTGTTTGTTTTTTTACAACTTTTTAAAAATTTTTATTCATTTTGCATACCAACCACAGATCCCCCTCTCATCCCTCCTCCTACTCTCCCTCACCTTCCCCCCAACCCACCCCTCATCTGCTCCTCAAACAGGGTAAGTTCGCCTGTGGGGGGACAGCTAAGCCTGGTACATTCAGTTGAGGCAGGACCAAGGTCCTTCCCTCTTTATCAGGGGTGAGCAAGGTGTCTGATCATAGGTAATGGGATCCAGAAAGCTGGCTCATGCACCAGGGATAGATCCTGATCACATTGCCAGGAGCCTCTCAAACAGACCCAGCTACACAACTGTCTCCTGTATGCAGAAGGTCTAGTCCAGTCCCATGCAGGTTCCACAGCTGTTGATCTAAAATCTGTGTGTAGTGATATATTGTGTACCCCAATAAAGTGTACCTGGGGATCAATCAGAGGACAGAACCAGCCACTAAATTAGACATAGAGGTCAGGCAGTGGTGGCATACACCTTTAATCCTATAACTCGGGAGGCAGAGATCCATCTGGATCTCTGTGAGTTCAAGGTCACACTGGGCTACATGAGAGAAACAGAACCAGGTAGTGGTGACACATGCCTTTAATCCTATGAAGTAATATGGCAGAACACAGAAAGGTATGTAAGGCCTGAGGAAACAGGAACTCACTCTCTTGAGGCTGAAGATTTCGTAGATGTAAGAACTTGCTCTGATCTTTCAGCTTTCACCCCAATATCTGGCTCTGGGTTTTTTATTATAAGACCTTTTAAAATTCATGTTACATCTGGAACCCAACGTTTGTGGCACAAGTTCAGGAAAAAGCCACTTGCCTGTGGCCTTGCAGGCCCCAGCTCAGTCCTGAGCTGCATGCAGCCAGAGTCTCCACCTCATGTGGGCCAGAGTTCCTAACCAGCTGGACCCAGATGACTGGATCTTTTTCTTCTCAAATGACCAAAATCCATGTAAAATTTTCTTTTCCTGTGGAAACAAAAGCATAATTATTCCCAAACATAATGTATCTTTGATTTTTATTCTAAAGTCAAAGCTTTTCAAAGTATGCAGGCTGGTAATTCAACATTTTTTTCAAGCAATACCAGGGCAGAGAAAGGTTAAGGAGGGAAGCTACTGGCCAGGAGAAGAGACCTTGACATTATCACAGTGAAGAAGAACTTGACTTAGGAAGGAAGGGAGGGAGATGTGGGCCCAGAGTATGTCCTTGGCTACCAGTGTTCCTGAAAAAAAGTTTTTGTTAACTTCTCTGACTATAATAATTAACAATTAACATCAAATTCTCTGTTCAGTGTTCACACAGTTTGTCAATTGCAGGCAGTCCCCATCACCCTGTCCTTAGCTCACATCTCTGCCTACCTGTACCAAAAGCATATACCCCTACCCACTGTGAGAGCTGCTGGCTGGCTGCAGGTCTGATAGCAAGAGAGCTATGGAGGGAGGTTGCCCTTGCTGCACCTCTCTCTCCTTCTCTTCTAGGAAAATAAGGAAGGTTAGTAGACAGAAACAAAAAACATTTACACAGACAACCAAGTACCAGTACATCAGCACTGAGACAACAGCCTCACTCATGGCTAGCGAGCGCCATCTAACAGATGGCCTCTCTTGTAGTACACAGCCCCACCTGGCAGGGGATTCTTGCTTACCTCAGTTCAGTCAGGGGGACCCAGTCCCCTTAAACATATGGAACAAAACAGTAACATAATAACAGTCAGAATATAGACCAATATCAAGACAAAGAGCACTCATTTATCTATTGTCTGTGTACAGATCTGAAAATGAGTCACTAGACTCTTGGCTTATGGTTGCCACCAGTTTTGCCTCTCCAGAGAAACCAGGGGAATCCAGTCTCCCTCAGATGGGTCTCCTGACCCCTCAGAGGAGCCCTGGGATATCTTCTAGGACCCCAACCCACAATCTGCCATTGCATCCACCATAGATCTTATGTGGGCTTCACAGACAGAGCTCTTATTGCCACAGATGGACAGAAATCAAAAAATCTTGCTGGGAAAATCCAATGTTACCTGATAATAGGCACTGTAAGACTCAATGGAGGGTGGTGGTGGTGGTATTGGAAATTTTGTTGGAACCTCCAAATATTGTACTCAGAGTCCCCCCAAAAACCACCAAGAGACCAAATCCAATGCAAAAGCAAAGAGTCTTTGTATTATGAGTTAACTGGGGACTCTCCATCCATTTGTCTCAGCAGCAGAACATGAGAGACCCCGAGTAGAAATGGGGCAGGGTTTTTAAAGCAAGGGGAGCTTGGGGTCTACAGACTACATAGGAACAGACTCAGGATTGGTTTATGTGAGTGGCAATTATGTTAGTAACTTTTAATTGGCTAGGGTTAGTTGGGGGTTACAGTTATCCATTTTTGGACAGGCCTGGACAAGTCCCAGGCTTTGTCCTTGAGCTACCATGGAGGCTGGTAGCTAGCATGTAGCTGGTAGGTAGTACTGACTGCGGGGGCTGACTCAGTGTCCCAGGCTCTGTCCTTTACTCATGCATGTAGTTCTAAGTTGGTGAGGGGTCCCACACAGTAAATAACTGGCTGAACCTTGAGCAGTCAGAGTACATGCAGAAAGGGAGCTACTGCAAGGACTATGTCTTTTGTTCATGGCCCTCCCAGAAACTGCTTGCTCAATTCTCAGGAAACTGAATTTGAGGCCTGATCTTTGAGAGAAGACTGAGCAGCCTGTTATGACATCTGCTTGGTCCTTTCAGTGTTAAATAAATTAAACTCTATAGTTTCTAACCATGGAAATTTATTTGATATATACATTTTTATTTGCATTGTGAAAAATATCATGCATAGGGCCTAGGGTTATGGCTTAATTTGTAAAGTGTCTGCTGTGTAATTATGAGGACCTGAGTTTGGATACCCAGAATCCAAGTAAAAAGCCAGAGATGGTGTCATGTTTCTGTAACTCCAGCACTAAGGGGCCAGAGGCAGGTGGTTCCCTGAAACTCATTAACCAGTCAGCCTAGCCAAATTCATGAGCTTCAGGTTCAATGAAACAGTCTATTTAAAAAATTAAAGGTGGAAAATGATCTAAAGAAAGTACCCTACATCAGCTTCTACATAGGAAAAACCAGAGCATGAGGAGATTATTATGTGATGTGAGGGACAGAGACAGACTACACAGCACTATTATCCCTAGATGAATAAAGTTCCATAAAGAACTGCAATCATGGTCCTACAACAATCATGTTTCTCCCTCAGTCCCTGATTTTCCCAGGGGGTGAAGTACAACCAGCTGAATATCATTCCCACTTCATTAAAAAGGCAAGCCCTTCAGATAAGATGAAATTCACTGAAGTCCTCTGCAACACCCTGAAGAGTAGAAGAGCTGCTAAGAAAAAAATTAAACCCTACACTTTGAGCTGTACCAGGTGAGTATAAATCATGGGGCTTCATGAGATAGTAGGAGAGCAGATTTACACAAATCTAATTTCCTTTGAAGTGCTCACATTAATTATTTCAGGTCAAAACAGATTAATTAATGCTTTTACCCAGAGAAATATCAATTGCTTGTGCTGGAGTCTTTCAAGACACATACTTCCCCCCATATGTTGCCAGGATATGTCTGGAAGTCACATTGGCAGAGTTCAAAATCTTTGCTTTTAATCATGATGTCTGATCCAGTCCTCTCTGGGAATGACTGCTCAGCCAGTAAGTTTCAAAACCCAATTATAGTCACTCAAAATTTGAATATGACCACAGAGCTAATTTAATCATATTTAAAATGAATCTTGAAACACACTTAACTACAAAAATTATATTTAAAATGTTAAATCAATACTCATCTTGCATACAGAATAGTAAAGACAACTGAGAACAACTGCAGATAATTGAAGCATCTTGTCTATGGAGTAGAGGTGAATAGTTTTAAGCTTTTTAATTTGTTCTTAAAAGTATGCTATGGCAATGATAGCAGTACTAGGCTGAATGAATTTGGGATCTAAATAGGACTGAGCATAACATCCAAATCACTGAGGAGAGTCTGTTGTATCAACATGGAATTTGATCAACTATTATGAGCATAAAACAATAACCCTTTCTTTCAGGTAGAAGGTTTTTAATCAACCATAAAGCCCTAACTCTTCATTTAACAAAGAAAACTGGAGTCAATCACAGACCATTTCTAAAGGTAGAAAAAAATCAATTATGTTGTTACTAAAAATAAATCGCCTCCAATTTTATTTCATTCACACTATTTTGACTCCTTATTGTTATTTATTTACTTACTTATATTTGTTTTTGGTAGCACTAAGAATTAAGCCCAGGTTCCTCAACATATTAGTCAAGGATTCTACTATGAGCTACAACTCTACAATTTCCATACCTTTAGTTTTTTTTTAAATGTGTATTATGTTGTATAATATCTTAAAAAGATCAGCCTCTGGAGGAAACATTAAAAACACAGATCCTTTATGCGAATTATTTGTGACTTTTCCAAAACAAAACAAAATACTTGTCTTAAATTCCCCAAACAATATTTCCCCAAACAAATGAGAAGACAATGAAGATATACTGCAGCTTCTTGATAATTTCTGGTTTGTAAAGAGGTCTTGATTAATTCCACTTTCTGGCCAAGTCCATTCATAGTACTATGTGTCTCCTGCTCAAGCTGCTTGTTTGGCACCAATAGCCAAAACTTTTTTCTTCCTATCTCATTATTTAATTTTTTTCTGCTTCAGGAAATATCTTTGAGAAATGCCAACTTGATACAATATTGGATAAGAGTTATAAATTGCCTTGATGGACTGTGTTTTAAAATGTAAAAGTGAATTCCCAACTTTCACATGTATGCCATCCTTGAGATCTGGGACTCACGAAGATTTTGCCGCAGTACCTAGAACTGCTGTTAACCCATCTCTTCCACACAACTGAGAAGGCTTGAGCAGTGTGTGGTGATATTTTATTTGTATGTTAATAAATAAACTTGCCTGGAGATCATGGGGGAAAAGACCAGCCATTTTAAGTAAACAAGAAGTCGGGCAGCACATGTCCTTAATCTCTTAGCAGGCATGATCTCTGTGTGTTCAAGGCCACACTAGGGAATAGAGCCACGCATGGTGACACATGCCTTTAATCCCAGTACCAACCATAGAGGCCTGGAGGTCTGTACAGACAGACAGAAAGTGACAGAGCTGTGTAGAAAGAGGAAGTGAGGTAGCTGGGCTAAGATAGCCAATGAGAGGGCAGAACAACAAGGCAATAAAGGCATGGGTAGACAGGAAGTAACTAGCGTTTGGAAGCTGTAGAGTTGGTGAGGTAAGGTTGGCTAGTGGCTTTCCCTATTTCCCTGATCTAAGGCTTTCACCCCTATATTTGGCTCAGTGTTTTTTATTTAATAAGACCATTTAGAAATTTGTCTACAGTAGTGGGACAAAAATCAGCCAAGATAGTCAGCAACATATTATTTTTTGAATAAGAGGTATATGGTTATACTGATAGTTCTTATTTTTAATTAAAGTGATCTTGCATTGCCTATGTAAATATTTCTTGCATGTACTTCTGCCTCACGTACTAAAACTCTCATACACCCAGCAATACTTTTTCAATCAGACAGACTGTGTTCTTAAATGTATGTTCAATTTATAGTCTGTTTTCTGGGCCTACATTGGCTCTGAGGTGGTTGTACCCTTAGCTGCTGAAAATGAGAAGCCATTGGAAGTAGGAGATCTCAAAGTGCAGGGGCAGGGCTTCTTATCATGAACAGTAATGAGCTAAGGCAGTAGGACTCCTCTTAAGACAGCTGTTTGTCATGGTACCTTCTTCTATACCTGTCCGCTGAATGAAACCCAGTTTTCCTGTTTGCTTTTTTTGTATGTGGACAGCACTGAATTCTGTGGTCATAGAAGTCACTGAGGTTTTCTCTCTTTTGCTTTTAGTCTCGCTGAGAGGAACACTTTCTTTCCTTGCCACACCTACAGTGCTCCATGTTGGCTGTGTGGTTTATTACAAATATAAAGTCCAGTATCCCCAGGAGTCATCTGTTCTCTGAGTCTCTACTATTGTATTCTAGGCATTCTTGTGGCACATCAGTCTCAAGGTGGTATATAAAACTTATAGTACTTTAATCTTCCCACCAATTTGTAGTTTTTATTTGCTCTAACATTTATGCAAATGTTTGATAATCATACATTTTTTAGATGAGATCCCTTGTTTTCTGAGTCAAAAAATATTTTCTAACCTAGAATTTACTTGTTGATTTTTTTCATTAAAATCATTTAGCTTATTTAATAAACATCTAGAATTTCCATTTCCTATTTATTTTGATTATTGTAGTCTGATTGAAACTTGTCCACTGAACATAAATCATTATTTTTGCACTGTCATTATTTACTTGAATAGATACTTATTTAGAATGAGGCTACTTAAAATTTTCATTGTTAATTTGTACTTTTCATTCATTAGTCTAGATAGTATATATGCATTATTTCTGTTGCTGTTTTCATTTCCAAGAATTAGCACTAATTCTTTATAATTTTCTTATAGTCTTTTATGATTTAATGTAGTCTTTTTTAATGCACATTTAGAATTCATTTTGGATAATTGAACTTTGACATTTCTTGTTTTGTAATATAAAAATCTGGAACAATAAAACTACATGTGATAATGCTTGTGGTTAGAGAGATTAGACAAAAGTCCCTCTGCTTATTTCCATTATAATTTAGTTCAAATTATCTGTGACTGTCTTTAAAAATGTGTCATCTGTGAATTACTTAGATCAAAATGCTTATTTTTCTATTATCTTAGAATTGTTATATAGTTAAACTGATTCTTAATTTAATTAAAATATGATTGTATCATTTGAGTTTTTAAGGTAGTTTTTCTTGTGGTTTATTAATTTGTCCATAGTCATTAGCAATCCATATAAACATCAAAAGAAATAAGTGTGTGTGGTGGTCTATATGTATAACTTGTAAAGCTTGTTTATAATATTTAAGCTTTCTAATACATTTACTTATATTTTCTATTTATTCCATCAACCATTGATAAAAAAGTATATATTTCCTAATTGCATTTATAGTTGTAATTCTGAATCCAGATGTGTCTGTTTTGTTCAAATTTTGCTTCAACATTGAATTTGTTACTATAAACTTCAGATGTTGATGAATCTACCACTTACAATTGTGAATTATTTTCTTTTTTCTCTTGTTTGATAATATTTATGATATGTTATTATGGTTATATCAGCTTTCTGCTTACCCATCCATTTATATTATCTGTTTTAACACTTAATTAGGTCTTATTTTATAAAGTTTGATCATTTTAATCTTTTTGTTAGAGTGTTCAATTATTTATTCATTCATTTTGGATTTAAATGTTTTATACAATGTATAATTGCATATAATTTGAGTACATATTATTTTGTGATATATGTATTCAGTATGGAATTATTAAATAAGACTAATCAACATATCCATAAGTATCAAAACATATACTTATTCCACCTGTTCAACTGTAGTTTTGTATACTTGGACCAACATCTTTCCATTCCTTTCAAATTTGAATCATGAGTAAATATTGTTCTTATCGCTACTTTAGCAATTGTCTTATAGTCTTCATATTACTAAAGATGTGCAATATTTTTCCTGATGTATACAGATTTTTTAATTCAGTGCAAAGTACTTTAAATTCATATGTATGGTGAGACAATTCACACACACACACACACACACACACACACACACCCCATAATGACCTTAAATCAGTATGATATAGAGACATCTACATTCACAAGTATACTATATCACTATATATAATAGTTAAGATATTATCAAAGTAATTGTTCATCAAAGGACAAATAGATGTCTACAATGTATTGTATACACAGTGGAATGCTATGCAGTGCATTTATTTTGATGTAAGTATTTATATGTTTGAACTTAGATCTACAATTCTACATTTTGTTTCCTGTTTGACCAATGTGTCCTTTAATAGCCCTTATTTTATCTTTCTTTTATATAAATTAAACATTCATATTTCATTTTAACTGTGCAATTTCCTTACCAGCTTTAATTTAATCTGATGATTTCATGATTTGCAATATGACTCTAATATATCACAGACTACATTCAATGGTATGTCATTTTACAAAATATAAAACATATTATAGTACTATTTTTTAACATTTTAAAAATTATGATCACATTCCAATTTCTTAGATATTAATCCAGAATAGTTTTAATAATTTTTCTTATAACAAAATTAAGTTTTCATATTTGCCACAATATGTAGCATTCCTGTTGCCTTCATTTTTACATATAACCCTTAATATTCTACTTTTAGTCTTTAAATATGTTTGAAGAATGTGATTTCTAATATTGGGGAAAAATTGTGTATTAGTTATTTTTCTCATTGCTATGATAAAATACTCTGACAAAATCAACTTAAAGGTGAAAATGTGTACTTTGGTTCATAGTTCAAAGTTAAAGTCCATCATTACACTTGATCTTAGCCAAAAGTCTGTGAAGCGATTAAAGTCCATCATTAAAGGAAGTGATAGTAGCAGGAACTTGAGGAAGCAACTATTCACATTTCATTTGCAGGCAGGTAGGAGAGGATAATGAATGTTGATATTCTGCTAGCTTTCTTTTTATACAGTTGGAACCTATGCTCATCAAATAGTGCTGACCACATTTAGGGTGGGTCTTCCCATTTCAATTGGCCGAATGTAGAAAACTCCTCGCAGGCATGCCACAGAGGCTCATGGGTGATTCTAGATCCTGTTGACAATCAATATTAACTATCATAGCTCCTCATAGATATTCTTAACTTTCGTTCATCTGAAGAAATATTAAGATAACCTTAACATTAAGGGATTAGTTGATGCATGTAGATTCTAGGTGAAGAATTTTCTTTGTTGAGAAACTATATACATCATCCCATTGCTTTGTTGTCATTATTTCCCATGATAACTAACAGGGTGCTTACAAGTAACAAACTCAATTTTTATGGCTAATTTACTTATTTATACAATATATCTGGATATTAATGCCTTTGTAAGGATAGCTTTCCATTTTCAATTGAGGTTTTTAAATTTTGTTAATCTGTAGATTTTTATTTTTACCAAATTAAAAAAATTATAAGCATTATTTGTTGAAAATTGTGTTAGCATATCTAATATGTTGGGATAACAATTATATGTTCTTCTTTTTGTTTAGAAAGTGAGTTTCATTATGATACATTCCTAGATATATATCATTTTTTCTTTGGTCATGTTCACCCTATTATCCTCTCATGTACCTCCCTTTCCACTCCTGTTATTGTCCCATATTTAGCTTGCAAAAGGGATCTTTTCCTCTGCTCACTTACATTTTCTTATCTGTACTACAACACAGTAGAGAAAAATAAAGAGTGACTGCATTTTTCACATGCCCTTTCATCTCAGTAAATCAGATTTCAAAGTATGATAATATCAGACTTTGTTATGTTAAAAATCCTACTACTTTAAACATTTTATCAAAGTCAATGTAATCCTTTGCCTATGGACTGATTAGAATATTTATATTTACTATATAAAGTTCATGATATCATTTGATAAAATAAGGTAAACTGTTTTAATACCTTTTTTAAAAACTTACTGTTATGTAATTGTTAATTTTCCAGTTTGCAAGATGTCATTCACCTTATTATATAGCATCACAAAACATCAATGAGAATGGAATTTAAAAAATCAACAATTACTTAAATAAAAAAACTCACAAAATTAGAAGAGGGAGATATAAGTAAATGAAGCAATAATGATTTCCCTTTTATTTCCACAGACAAGAGTCACAATGACTGAGATGCTAGCCAACATGACAGATTACATGGAATTCTTGCTCATGGGATACCCAGATGACCAGGTGCTACAGACACTGTGTGTCGTACTTTTCTTCTTAATTTACCTGGTAGCACTAATGGGAAACTTCCTCATTATCACCCTCACCACCATAAATCAGCATCTCCAGTCCCCTATGTATTTCTTTCTGAAGAATTTGTCGCTGATTGATATCTGTTATATTTCTGTCACTGTTCCCAAATCCATCATGAACTCTGTGACTAACACACATTCTATCACCTTCCTGGGATGTGTTTTACAGGTTTTCTGTGTTATATTTTTGGCAGGCACAGAATTTGCCCTGCTTTTGGTGATGTCCTATGACCGCTATGCTGCCATTTGCTTCCCTCTACACTATGAGGCCATCATGAATAGAGGTGCCTGTGTTCAGATGGTGTTGGCAGCATGGCTCAGTGGGTGTATCTATGGGTCCCTCCATGCCACAGGAACATTCTCTGTCCATTTCTGTGGTCCAAATGTTGTGCATCAGTTCTTCTGTGATATTCCATCACTTCTCAGACTTGCTTGTTTTGGAGACCAAATTCTAGAATATGTGTTTATCATTACTAGCTGTTGTTTTGCTTTCATATGTTTTATATTGATGGTTATTTCCTATGTTCACATTTTCATTATCATCCTAAGAATTCCTTCTATACAAGGAAGGTTTAAAATTTTCTCCACCTGCATACCACATCTTACTGTGGTGACCTTATTTCTCTCTTCTGGATTTGTTGCATATTTGGGCTCAACAACAAAATCTCCATCATCACTGAACCTCTTTATGTCAGTGTTCTATTCTTTATTACCTCCAAGCTTGAATCCTATGATTTATAGTTTGAGAAATTCAGATGTAAAAATGGCCCTATGCAACCTTTTAGGTAAGAAAATGACCACTAGTCTCTAAATTTTGATGCAAACTATGTAAAATTATCTGTTAATTCAAATCTGTATTAAAATTATTTGGTATGTGTTATATGATCTTGCTCTTAAAAGAGATTCATTTTGTATGTGGAACTGAACATTAGAGGCATTTTTAAAATTATAAATTCAATGGAAATTTTCAAGTATTATATCTATATAAATAGATTACAAGTTTAGAATTTTTTTCATTTTATAGCCATGTATTTACCAACACCAGTCTCATTAAATTTTGTGGGGTTTTTGGTAATGCATCCAAATATAGATATTTTATGATACTTTCTTTTAGTCATTTTTATAATTTTATCCTTGTAGCAATTAAAATAAAAATTCCTAAGTGGAGAAATCCTAAAATATTTTTTCTCTTTGTATTTTTAAACAGGAAATATATTTAATTCATTTAGAGATTAATTAGTTAGATTATTAAATAATTTAGATTATTATCTTGGAAATACAATATTTGTACCTATATTTACAAGAATTGTGTCTGGAGTATGTTGATAATAGTTGACAAGGGCCAATCAATCATTTATAATATTAAGAGTATTGATAGTATGGATTTTTAGGTAAAATAGAATGAAAGATTACAGAAGTTTTAATTAAAGGGTGAAATGTCACATTAGAAAGTGCTTGCGTATAAGTTTGTCATTCAAGAAATATCAATTTCCAGTTGTAGATATAAAAACAACAATGTTTTTACTGAGTGATCTCAAGGAGGAAGGGAAATGTTTTCACCTATCATCAATGTTCTGCACAGTAGGGAAATCTAAAAAAAATACAATGTCTCTTGCCCTCTCTTAGGTACTTAAAATGTTTCTGAAATAAACACATCACAAAAGAAGAGAAAGTACTAGCGTCCTTATAAATATTTGCAAATATATGAGATATTTGTATTTTTCACAGTGTTTGTGTTATGCATTCCAAAAGATGAAAAATAAAAGTATCCATGAATAATAAAAATATTTTTAGAAATTTGAAGCTTAACCTGGCAGATTGAAAACATCTGGACCTTCTCTCCTTTTAAACTCCCAACAAAGTGAAATTAATGACATTTAATAGCATAAACATGAAATAGAAAGAAAAGACAATATCCTCAGTTTAGTGAGAGTTTTGTAGTTGGTAAGTTCATCACAGAGCTATGCTGTAATTCTAAATCACAATTTTATTTAAAATTACCTTAATGATGGTTACTTTAATTGTGTAGTATTCCTTTTAATACCTTATTAGGTATTTAATAGCTAATCTTTCATCACAATTACTAATCAGTATGATTATGGGCATTCCACTGTTTTAACTTGCTTGAGAAACCTAGCTTTTCAGATACTAAATTTTGATGTGTACGTGGAGCTTTATGTACTTTTTAAGAATGTGAATTAATATTTAAATTATTTTAATATGATATGAAAGTTCTAGAGTCTCAAAACTTTAAGATGGACAATAGGCTATCTCAGATCTCTCTCCTCTGTGGACATATCAAAATAACAAAAATATTCACAACGACATCAGATATCAGTTAAGATAGTTAACAGTATTCAGCAGCCCAGGGGATCATAAACCAAGGATGACATCAAAGTAGACTAGCAAGGGTTTCTATTTGTTCACTAGGTCCCATCTTGCTAACTAGCAGGGACAAGTTGCACTGAGATAAAAATCCCAACTAGTAGCTTCTCCCTTAGAGAGAAATGGAAAAGTTTAACATATATTCAGCATTCTGGCTTTAGAGGACTGTAGGTTGCCTTGTGTGTCTTTACTGAATTGGAGAAAAGTAGGTAACTGCAAGAGTTTGGCTTTGGATGTTGATTTCAAATTTGAATGCAATTGCTCTTTGTTATTGCCAAGACTGAAAAACAATAAAGCACCAGAGGGAGGCAGAAATCATTGACTAATAATGGGCTAAACTTTGAGAAAACACACAGACCAGAGAAGGCACAGCCTCAGAAAGTGTATGAAAGTCTCCCAAATCTCCAACTGGCATGATTTATAGAACCTTCCCCATGTTAAGACATCAGCAAGACTTCAAGAAGTGACTATGTTTTAAATGACAAATGTCCAAATATTAGCAAAATAGCTAGAGTAAAAACAAAACAAAACAAACAAACCATAAAATACAATTCAATAAATATGAGAAAAGTAAGTATCCAGAAGCTAATCCTAAAAACACATAAATCTGAATTATCTGATAGAGAAAAACATTCATCATATGATCAATGTACTTTAAAAGAACATGCACAGATATAAAAACAAAATCAGGAAAATGATGCTATAAATAAAAATAAATAATATTAATAAAGATTCAAAAATAAATTATTGTTTTGCAGTGTGTATACTTAACTGATAATTCCTCTAGAGATATTAAAGAGCAGATTCAAATATTAAGAATTGTCAGCTATCAATATAGGAAATTTAAAACTATCAAAGTAGAGGGAGAAATGGAAATGTAAAAAAGGAGCCAAGGTACAAATGGGATATCAGGAAGTGGGCAAATTTATAAATTGTGGGAATTCCAAAAGGGAAAGAGAAAAAGAACCCAGATATGCTGAACAAATAATGGCTGAAAGCATTATGAATTTGGGGAAACCTTCAGACTTATTCAAGAAGCTTTGGAAATTCCAAAACAAGAAATTCAAATCAGCTAACCCCAAGGCACATTGTAATCAACAGTCAAAAATCACAGAGAATCTTTAAAAGGGAAGAGGGAAACAACTTACCATGTACAAAAGAGCTTTGATATTATCAGCCTATTTTTCAGTAGAAATCACACAGAACAAAAGAGAAATAAATGAAACATTCTGAGCTCTAAGGAAGAGTATATTCCAACAAGAATATTGTATATAGCAAAACTATTCTTCAAAAGTGTTGGGAAGATAAGACTTTCCTAGAAAACAAAAGATGAGGGAAAACATTCCAACTTGATCTTCCTCATAAGAAATGCTAATGGACTCCTTTAAGAGGAAATGAAGTCATTCCAGACAATAACCCAAGCACCTACAAAATATCAAATCTCTTCGATATAGTTACATATATAACATTATAAAATTGTATAATTATAATGGTATGCAAATAACATTATATTTGAGATTTAAATATCACATGTATTTATTGTGTTTGTTCACACATACCAAGACATATATGTGGTGTCAGAAGACAACATGTAGAAGTTGGTTCTCTCTTTCTATTAAATGGATCCTGTGACTCAGATATAGGAATGGTTGGTAATACTTTTACCCACTGAAACATCTTGCCAGACTCAAATCACTTTTAACTATGGTATAAAATCCAAAAGATAAATGCATAGAACTTATTATAAATCAGGTTGATAAATAAACAATATGAAAAATTAAGTATGACATCAATTATGTCAAGTTGAATGGGAATATATATGAAACAGGTTTTGCATGTGATTGAAGAATAGTTAACTATGGTGATATTTTATTTGTGCTAAAATGTGATTTTATTTGTATGTTAATAAATAAAGTTGCCTGGGGGTCAGAGCTAATAGCAAGCCATAGCAGAAGTGGTGGCACACACCTTTAGTCCCGATCACATGACAGGCAGATCTCTGTGTGTTCAAGGATACAGCCAGCATGGAGACACACGCCTTTAATCTCAATACCAACCATAGAGACCTAGAGGTCTGTATAGACAGGCAGTGATGAGGAGGTCATGTGGTTGGGTTTACAACCAATAAAAAGGCAGAACAGAAAGTCAGTAAAAAGACAGACACACAGGAATCAGGCCTCTTTCTCAGAGGAAGGATGGCAGCAGCAGCAAAGGGTAAGAAAGGGTTTTTAGTATCAGCTCTTAGCTACTGCTCTGACCTCTTGGGCTTTTAACTCTGCAGTTGGCTCTGTGTTTCTTATTTAATAAGACTGTAACATCTACAATTAACAATTAAAATTTATTATAATTTTTAAGACATTTTATGTGATCTTCACCATAATTATAAAGCAAAATACTTATAAATATAAGTAAAGAAATGATAAAGCAAACTATGAACTATTAAAATAAAAACAAAGTAGCATAAATAAAACATTAAGAAAGGAAAAGAGGGACAAACTAAGTAGAGGACATATAGAAAACAATTTATACAATCAAAACATCAAATTCTCCAACCTGTAATTTCTTTCAGTGTTGCTACAGTACTATCTTTTCTTTTAATTTTTTATAAATCAGCTAATACAAATTTCTTATAGATTTTTCATTCATGCTTTTAATTTTTACTATAATAATTTTATGAATACTTTTAGAATTTCATATAATGTACTTTGATCATATTCACCCCTAACTCTTTGCCCTAACTCCTTCCAGACCCACCTCCAATTTCCCCACCCCTTTCCAACATTGTGTTCTCTATTTTTTTAATAACCCACTAAGTTCAATTTGTGCTGTCCATTTACTCCTAGGTGTGCAGCCATTCATGTAGTTGATCCACTAGGAGCCATGTCTTTACCTAGAAATCATCAACTGTCTAAGTTACAGGTGTGGGATTGTGAAACCCTCCCTTCTCCATGCTAAAGTATCAACTGGCTTAATCATATTCAAGTCTTATATAGGTAGCTATAGCTGTTATGAGTTCATGAATACAGTGTTCTGTCATGTTCAGAAGACAGTTTTTCTTCTGTGTTTTCTGAGTTGTGGCTCTTACAATATACCTGCAGCCTGCAGGGTCATGGTCCCTGATGGGTGGGGGCCAGTGTATGTCCATGATTATTCCATTTATGGCTGGGAATTCCATAGAAAATTATTCCCTTCATTTTCATCATTTATGAATTTCTGCATTAGATACCATCCACTGCACAGGGAAACATCTCTAATGGGAATTGAGAGTGGCACTAATCTATGGGTATAGTGATATGAATTTAGAAGCTAGTTTTAAACTATGTCCATTTTTCAAAATAATAGCAGTAGATTCATTTCCGGAGCCTGTGAGTTTTGTGGGATATTTGATCACACTATGAACCCTGAGTTTGCATTAATTAAATAGACTCTGGGGTGAGGAGGTGGAGCCAGTAAACTAGTTGGCAAGAAGTAGCCATAGAAAGTCACAGCGAGTCCAGAAATCTGATAGAGAAAGGCCATAGGAAGTAGTAGGGAGGGGCTTTGAGTTTGGCAGTCTTTTTGGTTTGAGATGGTGGAAGAGAAGCGCTCTTGCTGGGTCACCGGCTAAGAAGGAAGGTCAGTTTGTTGCTCTTCAGCCTCTCTGAGCTAACAAGTTTTCATTCCAGTATCTGACTCCCTAGTGTTTATTGGTAAAATAGAATGATAGAGACTTATTTAAAAACTACATTTGGCTGCAGAGGCAGAGGTGGTTTTGGCCAGATGCAGAAGTCCCTCTGGGCCCTAGCCTGTGCAGCAGGGCAGTGATTGCTAGCTGCATTCAGTAGCTGAAACAGCTGTAGATTCAGGTGCAGCCACTGTGCTAGTGATAAAACATGTAGTTCCCCAACTTTGGCAATATTTACAGTATGAAGCATATGTTTCCTCCTGTGTAGCATACCCTAAATCCAATCATAAAGTGATTTGGTTACCTTGCACTATGGCATATCTTGTCACACTGACCATTACTACAGTTCACAGCATTTATAGCTGCCTACATACCACTTCTGGTACTATGAAAGCTAGTCAGCAGGGAAGAAGCTTTCTAGTCTGTACCAACCTGATTTCTTCATGTCCTGTGTCCAAAGTATGTGGTTAAATTTTACTATCAAGTTTTGGTGGGCAACTAGAGCAGTGACAATAGCTTGTATTATTTTGGGGCTCTCCCGGACACTGATGACCAACAATTTGAAGGGTGGTATCCCATACCTTGTACTGTGCTTTTTGGAAACCTGTGGCATCTGGGAGGAATATATTCCTGTGTATTATTATCTCCCATGTAGGGAGACTCCAGTTGAACTCTTTTAGTTTTATCAACTTGACACATGTTATAGTCATCTAGGAAGAGAGAGTCTCTCAATTGAGAATATGCTTCCATAAGACTGGCCTGTAGGCAAGGTTGTGGACCATTTTCATAATTATTGATATTGAAAGGTCCACTGTTGGCAGATGGTCCTAGGTTGTATAAGGAAGCAAGACAGAATGCAATGTTCCTCCATTGGCTCTGCTTCAGTTCCTGCATCTAGGTTCCTGCTTTTTAACTCTGCCCTGAATTCTTTTCATGGTAGACTGTAACCTATGAGCTGAAATGAATCTTTTCTTACAAAGTTGGTATTGGTCACCACTGATGTTCTCATAATAGAAACCTCACTAGGATTCAAGCCAAATGTTCACTAACAGGTTGTTGAATAAAAGTATGGTCTGTTTAATGTCTAAACATTATTATTCAATCATAAAAATACTGAAATATTGATTCATATGATCACACAGATGAACCTTAACAATGTCAGTCTGCATAAATGAAGCCTAAGACAAAAAAAGCCCTTGTATATTTCTATTTCCATAAGATGTCAAAAAGCAAAGCTAGAGAATAAAGGATGAATATGAGTATTTCCCAAGGCTAGAAGGTGGGCAAATGGGAAATTACAGTTACAAGGCTTACTTTGTTGTAGCTGATTCTCCTCACTTCTCTCTAATCTCCCTGCCTCCACTTTCTGCTTTTACCTTTCTGCTCCCAGGATGCTACTTTCCACTTTCATGCATTTTATTATTCTTTAAAACCCTTCACTAGAAAATTCTTTGGTGCTGGAGAGAAGATTCAGCCATTAAGAGTACTTGCTGTTCTTGCAGAGAACCCAGATTTGTTTCCTATCACCCACATTGTGGCTCACCACAGTGGGTTTTTTACTCTTTGCTCTTTGGGGGCCTGCCCCCCAGCTTCCAAACAAATACACAGACAGTTATTCTTACTTATGAATGCCTAGCCTTAGCTTGGCTTGTTTCTAGCCAGCTTTTCTTAACTTAAATTTATCCTTTGCCTCTGGCATTCTACCTTTATTCCATATACCTCCATTTATCCACTCCATAGCTGGCTGTATGGCTAGGTGGCTGGCACCTGGCATCCTCCTCTTCTCACTCCTCCCTTCTCTCCCCTCTCTTCTCTTTATTAGAGCAAGCAGCTGTTTTAGACAGGCAAAGTAACACCACTTTACCTAGTTAAACAAATGCAACATAAAAGAATACAACATATCTTTGCATCATTAAACAAATATTCCACAGCATAAAAGAATGTAACATATATTTAGCTAATATTCCTCAACAGCTCACAATCCACATTGAGGGTAACTGATGCCTTCTGACCTCTGCCTGAACCAGGCACACATGTGGTGTTCTTACACACATGTGCAAAACATACATACACATACAATAAAATAAATAAATCTAATTCTTCCAAAACAAAAACCTTCTTTCCACTATATCAAGGTGTTGCTTGGATTCTAACAGCTCCCTTGGGGGAGGGGGTGAGAAGGCACAGCATCAACAACACAGACACTGAGAGTCTGTTGAAGACAAATAACGAACTTATTTATTCAATAACAGGGAAGGCCTTATATACCCTCCTCCCAGCGCCCAGTTTGTGTGGTTGTCCCTCATTGGCTGGGCACAGTCAGGAACTCTGACAGCAACTGTTGCTAGGTCCTCAGGCAGACTCCAGGTTTGCTCTTAAGGAGTATGTTATGTGCATGCCCTGGCAACTAGTCTGAGCCAATTTGCTCGACCCTATGGGCCTGTCCTACTACATCAAGGCCCCTTTTCAAGTTTAAAGATCTGTACTCACACTTACTCTCCCATAAATACACATACATAAAAATTAGATTCTCATATATATATATATACATATATATATTTGAGAATATATAATTTCTATTTTACATTCTGAGCTATTTCATTATCCTAGTTTCATTCATGTGTCTGCAAATTTCATAATTTCATTTTTCTATATAGCTAAAAACATTCCACTGAGTATGTGAACCATATTTGCTTTACATCCTCATCTATTGATGGACAGCTAGACTGAGTCCATTTATTTGCTGTTGTGAATATAACAATTATAACTATGGAAATGCAAGTATCTCTGTGATAGGATATAGAATCTTTGGTTATATATATAAGCATAATATAATTGAATAATATGCTATTTCTTAGACTTTTAGGGAATCTCCATTCTGATTTCCATAGTGTCTGTACAACCACAACTAAAAAGTGTAACAGGAATTGCTAAACAGTCCTATTAATAATTAAAAAAATCAGAGCCAGATATTGGGGTAAAAACCTGAGAGATCAGAGGAATAGGAAAAGCCACAGACAACCTCACCTCACCAACACCTCAATGTCCAAAGAAACCTACTTCCTATATACCCACACCTATATGCCTTTCTGTTCTGCCATCTCATTTCCTTTCTCTGCCCAGCTACATCACTTCCTGTCTGTCTGTACAGACCTCCAGACCTCTATGGTTAGTGCTGAGATTAAAGGCATGTGCCACCATGCCTGGCTCTATTCCCAAGTGTGGCCTTGAACTCACAGAGATCTGGATGGATATCTGCCTCCTGAATTCTAGGATTAAAGGTGTGTGCTACCATTGCCTGACTTCTGTGTTTAATATAGTGGCTAGCTTTTTCCTCTGATCCTCACAATATTGGGGGACACAATACATCACCACAAAAAAATGTGTTCCTCTTTTCAAACATTCTTATCAGCATTTGTTATCACTTTCTTTCTTGATGATAGTCATTCTATTATTTCATTTCCCAAAAGGCTAAGGATACTGAATACTTTTTTAAAAATATGTATTGATCATTTGTGTTCTTTTTTTGAGAATTGTCTTTCTATTTCCATTTGTCTACATATCAAAGAGCAATTTTGGCTTTTTGAAGTTTAAATTTTACAATTTTTTTTATATATTCTAGCTATTAAATCTTTTTCTGAAGTACAAATATCCAAGTTTTTCTCCCATTTTGTAGGCTACCTGTTCACTCTTCTGATAGTTTCTTTTCTGTGGAGAAGCTTTTTCATTGCATACAATTCCATGTGCCTATTATTTAGATTATCTTTCATGCTATCTGGGTCATATTCAGATGTCTTGCCTATGCTTATATCTTAAAGTGTTTTCCCTATCCCTAGCATTTTAAGTAGTAAAATGCAGCCCCTGCCCCCTGAGCTGAGGATGGAACCTAGGGCCTTGCATTTATTCTACCACTGAGCTAAATCCCCAGTCTCAAGACCCAGTTATAAATTAAGGCCTTTATCCACTTTGAATTGACTTACATGTAGGGTGAGAGTTATACATCTAATTTTATTCTGCAAGTAGATACCCAATTTTGCCTATGCCATTTTTTGAATAGGCTTTTCCCCACAATGTCTATTTTTTTTACCTTTATCAAAATAAAGGGGCAAGATGTGTTGGTTTATTTCTGGGTCCTCCATTTTCTTCCATTACCTGTTTGTGTGCCAGTATGATGCTGCATTTGTCACTACAGCTCTATAGTGCAGTTTGAGCTCAGGTGTTTTAATGACTTTAGTATTGTTCTTCCTGCTTTGGATTGCTTTGTCTATCCATGGTATTTAGTGTTCCTTAATGAATTTTAATTTTTTCTTATTCCGTGAAAGATGTCATTAGATTTTTGGTGGGGGTTGTATTGAGTCTATAGATTACTTTGGTTAGCATAGCCACTTTCACAATATTAACTCTATCAGTCCTGGAGCAAGTACCATCATCCAGCATTTTCTATTTCTGCTTTCAATGTCTTAAAATGTTTATTGTTGGTACCTTTAACTAACTTGGTTACATTCAACTCTAAAGTATTTATTGAGATGTTGTAAATGGGGTTATTTTTCCTAATATTTTTCTCAGCAAGTTCATTATTGGTATATATAAAAGCTATTAATTTTTTTGTGTTAGTTTTTGTATCTTGAAACCTTACTAAATGTAATTTATTAGAAAAAAATGAAGTTCACAGGATCTTTTAAGTATCTAACAATGACATCTATAAATATGGATAATTTGACTTCTTCCCTTCTTATTATTATCCCTTTTTATTTTCCTCTTATTATTCTGGCTAAGACTTTGATGATTATATTGAATAAGAGTGTAGGAAGTAGGAACCTCTATCTTGACAAGATTTTTGAGAAAATATCCTGTTTTCTTTAATTTAGTATAATATTTGCTTTAGGCTTACGTGGTGGTTTGAAAGAAAATGGCCCTCATAGGCCCACAGCGAGTGGTACTATTAGGAGGTGTGCCTTGTTAGATTAAGTGTGGCTTTGTTGGAGGAAGTGTGTCACTAGGCGGTAGGCTTTGAGGGCTCAGAAACTCAAGCCAGTTCCCTTGCTGCTGCCTGCCAGTCTGGATATAGAACTCTGAACTACCTCTCCAGCACCATGCCTGTTTGCATGCCATCATGCTTCCTGCCATGATAATGGACTAAACCTCTAAAATGTAAGCCAATCTACAGTGAAATTTTTCCTTTATAAGAGTTGTCATGGTCATAGTGTCTCTTTACAGCAATAAAGCTCTAATAACAGCTGGTCATATATTCATCCATGCTTATCAGTGAAATTGTTCTGTAATTGCTGTTGATGTTGTGTCTTTATCCATTTTGGTGTCTGGGTAATGAAGACTGTTGGATGAGAATGGCAGTGTTCTTGGTAGTGGAACATGTTGAAAGTGTTTGCATTAGATCTTCAATTAGATTAGATAGAATTCAGCTATCAATTCATCCCATCCAGGGCTTTTCTTTGTGGTGAGTCATTTAATTGCAAATTCACTCTCATTGATTGCATCACTCTGTTTAAATTGTTTATGTACTCTTAATTTGGTGGATAATATGTGGTAAAAATTTATCAATTTATTCTAGATTTTCCAGCTTGTTGGAATATATGTTTTTGAAGTATTCCCTAATAATCTTGTGGATTTCATGGTGGTATGTTTTAGCTACTCCTTTTTCATATTTTAATTTCATTAATTTGGATCTTCTCTCTTTATTTGCATTAGTTGATTAGAGGCTTATCAATCTTACTAATCTTTTCAAAGAACTAACTCTTCACTTGCTTCATTTTATGTATTTTTGTTACTTTTTCATAAATGTCAGCCATAATCTTAATTATTTCTTTCCATATATTTGGTTTGTATTTGGCTTCTTCTTTTCTGTAACCTTGAAGTGCATCACTAGGTTGTCTCCTTAAGCTTTCTGTGTTTATTAAAAAATATCAGCACTTACAGCTACAAAATGTCCTCTTAGAACTACCTTGGCTGTATATCAGAGATTCTGGTAGATTATGTTATTTCTTGAATTTCATTTTACAAATTTTAAGATTCACTCCCTGATCTTTTCACCGATTTCTCATTTAAAAGTACATTGCTCATGCTCCAAGTATTTGTGTAGGATCTGAAGTTAATCTTACTATTCACTTCAGTCCACTGTGGTCTGGTAAAGTGCCAGACATTATTTCAACTTTTGTATTTCTATTATTTAATTACTACTTATATTTTAAAATTAGCTTACATAATAACAGATGTCCTTATGGTATTTTAATAGATAATTAGTTTGGCTGATTCTTCACAATACTCCTCCATCTATTTTTCTGTCCCTTCCTCTGCTGTAACCTAATATCTCCAGTATTTCCTTCTCCACTTTCATCACATTTGTGTTGTACTGCCCTCCCTCTCCATCTCTTGAAGCCTATCTTTTTAAATCAACTTATAGACCCCTTTAAAGTTTCTTAGTCTGTATGTACTCTTACTCTTGCCTAGACACATATATTTAACAATTAGGAGAAAATGTTGTAGCATATTAAGGAAAGCATCACAGACTCAGAAAGACAATTTTTGTGTATTTTAGGGATTACTTTGTGCTCTATATTATGATTAATTCAAGAAAAGTTTCCATCTGTGTTGAGAAGAATGTGTATTCTCTATCTGTTGCCTGCAGTATTCTCTAAACATGTTAAATCTAGCTGATCTATGGTAAAATTTAGCAATGAGATTTCTTTGGTAACTTTTAGTTTTGAAAACTTATCTAGGTATGAGAGTGGGATACTGAAGTTTTCTATTATTATTGTGTTAGTTCCTATGCATTATTTTATGAATTGCAACATTTTTTAATGAAATAGGTATCCCCAAGATTCAATGCATAATTGTTTACAACACTTATTTTGGCTTGATGAATTGTTAACTTTATTGGTATAATAGTGGCATTATTTTTTTCTTCTTGTTTTGAAGTCTATTTTTCAGAAAATTAACACACCGGTTTGTTTGCCACCTCCATTTGTTTGATAGGTTAATTTTCAACTTTTACTCTTGGGTTTTGGATCTCTTTCCTAATTATGTGTCTTTCATGGAGACAACAGATAGTTATATTTTGTTTATTAATCCAGTTTATCTGTGACTTTCCATTAGTGAGTTGATGTCATTTTCTTTCAAGGTTATTATTGGGCATGGTGTTCTAGTACTAATGATTTTGTTAGTAGTTGTTCTGGTTGATTGTTTCAAGCAGTTTTTTTTTTCTTCCTCTACCAGTTGTAGTAGAGGTTGTTGGGTTGCTGGGTTGGGCATGATTGATTCCTTCCTGGATCTCTTCTGTTGATTTTTTCTCTCATGAAATATACTATTTCTCATGGGTGAATCCATCTATCTATCTATCTATCTATCTATCTATCTATCTATCTATCTATCATCTATCTATCATCTATCCATCATCTGTCTATCTTCATCTATCTATCATCTATCTATCTTCTTCTATATATCATATTTCTTTAAGAGTTTTTTGTAGTGTTTGCTTTGTTTTAAAGATTTGCCTTAACTTGTGTTCGTCTTTAAATATTGTCATTTCTCTCTATATTTTAAGAGATAACTTTTGGGTTAAAGCAATCTTTCTTGACAGTTATTTACTTTCAGGACTTGAAATAAACAATTTAATGCTTTCCTGGCTTTTAGTGTTTCTGATCAAATATATGGTGGTGATATTCAGATGTTTATGCCTCTATGTATGACTCAGAACTTTTTCCTTAAAATCTTGATTATTGTTTCTTTGCTTTTTATTATTGACATCTTGACTATGATGTCATGGATAGGTTCTTTACTGGTCATGTCAATTTGGAGTTCTAAATGCTTTTTGCATTTGAATGTCTATTTCCCAAGGTTTTGGAAATACTGATGTAATTTTTTATTAATTAAATTTATTAATTTATTTTATATCCTGACTGCAGTTTCTCCTTCCTCCTCTCCTCCCATTCCACCCCCCCACCTTCCCTCTCCCTCTCTCCCCAATCCATCCCTCTGTTTCTGTTCAGAAAGGGGGAGACCTCTCATGTATGTCAACAAAGCATGGCATATCAAGTTGAGGTAGGGCTAAGCTCCTCCCCTTTCATTATACATTCATACAGTCCTTCCTCCCTCTCTTCAATAGTATTCCCCTTGCTTGGCCCAGTGCTTGACTGTGGGTCTCTCCATTTGTTTCCTTCAGTCACTAGAAGAAGGCTCTCTGATGATAATTGGGGTAGTTAAAAATCTGATTATAGAAGATGGCCAGTTCAGGCTACCTATCCACTTTTGCTTGAAGTCTTAGCTGAGGTCATCTTTGCAGATTTGTGGGAGTTTCCCTTGTACCAGGTTTCTATCTAACCCCGAAATGCCCCCCATCAAGGCATCTCTTTCAGTACTATTCCCCTCCATCCACCTCCCAACCCAATCCTTCATGTTCCCATCCCCTCTGGCCCCCAGTCTACCCAGGAAATCTCTTCTATTTCCCCTTCCCAGGGAAATCCATGTGTCCCTGTCCCACTTTGACCTCTCCTTTTTATCTAGCCTCTCTGGGTCTGTGGATTATAGCATGGTTATTCTTTGTGGGTTATTCTTTACAGCTATTATCCACTTGTAAATGAGTACATACCATGTTTGTCTTTGTGGGTCTGTGTTACCTCATTCATAACGTTTTCTAGTTCCATTCATTTGCCTTCAAATTTCATGATGTCATTGTTTTTAACAGTTGAGTAGTACTTCATTGTGTAAATGTACCACATATTCTTTATCCATTCTTCAGTTGAGGGGCATCTAGGTTGTTTCTAGGTTCTGGCTATTTTGAATAAAGCTGCTGTGAACATAGTTGAAGATCAAAAACACTAATGACAGCTTATACTGGAGAGGATGTGGAGCAAGGGGAGCACCTCTCCACTGATGGTGGGAGTGTAAACTTGTACAACCACTTTGGAAATCAATGTAAAGGTTTCTCAGAAAATTGGGAATCAATCTACCTTAAGACCCAGTTATGGTGGTATTGTGTTCCCCAAAATATTGTGTACCCTAATAAACTTATCCATGGTCAGAGAACAGAACAGCCACTAGATATAGAGGCCAGAAAATGGTGGCACATACGCCTTTAATCCTATCACTTGGGAGGCAGAGATCCATCTGGATCTCTGTGAGTTTAAAGTCACACTGGAAACAGCCAGACATGGTGACTCACGCCTTTAATCCCAGGAAGTGAGCCTTTAATCCCAGGAAGTGAGCCTTTAATCCCAGGAAGTGATGGCAGAAAGCAGAAAGGTCTATAAGGCATGAAAACCAGGAACTAGGCTGGTTAAGCTTTTAGGCTTTGGAGCAGCAGCTGAGAGGCATCCAGTCTGAGGAAACAGGATCAGCTGAGGAACTGGCAAGGTGAGGTAGCTGTGGCTTGTTCTGTTTCTCTGATTTTCCAGCGTTCACCCCAATACCTGGCTCCAGGTTTGATTTTATTAATAAGACCATTTGAGATTCCTGCTACACCCAGCTATAGTAATCTTGCATGTATACCCAAAGGATGCTCAATGAGATACAATTTTATATAATAGATTGTATAAGCTTTAGACTTTATCTCAGCTCCTTTTTCTTCAGAGACTGTTATGTTTTGTCTCAAATATATTCTATAGTTTCTTGTTGCTTTGGTTGTGTTTGTTAAGTTTCCTTTATATACATCTAAATGTATTGTCTGACTTTATCTCCTGTCCCTGAAATTCACTCTTCTGCTTGCATTCGTCTCTTGATGATGCTTTCTGGTATGTTTTTTATTTGAATGCTTTATTCTTTTTTTTTTTTTTTGGTTTTTTCGAGACAGGGTTCCCCTGTGTAGCTTTGCGCCTTTCCTGGAACTCACTTGGTAGCCCAGACTGGCCTCAAACTCACAGAGATCTGCCTGGCTCTGCCTCCCATGTGCTGGGATTAAAGGCGTGCGCCACCACCGCCTGGCCACTTTATTCTTTCATTTCTAGAATTTCTGTTAGTTTTTTCTTCAGTGTCAAATTTTCTTGATGAATTTCCCCCCATATTTAATTTTTTCTAAATTACTATTTCCTTTACTTCAGTAATTTTCTTGTCTAAGTCAATTCATTCCATAACTTTTTGTCTAGGTTTGGAATAGGTTCCTTATTTGCTTATGTGAATTGCCTAAATGATTGCTAATTCTTTTTAAAAGTAGGACTCTAAAATCATTTTTCTGTTATTAGCACTATATGATTATCTTTGTTTTTGATATTGAGAAATTGTCAGATTGTGAGGGTGTCATAGTGGAATGCTGTTATATGATATGTGTGTCCTTTGTTGTGTTTTGCACATCTGCTAGGATATATGTATCCTCAAGTTTCTAGTTTTTTACCTTTCCTACTCTGCTTTCATTTTACGTTATTCTTTCTGTTGGGTTATCTTTGCTTGGATTTGTGTTCAATAAAAAAAGCTCACTTCAGCAGTAACTATGATGGTTTTACAGGGGTAGAAACCATGGAGAAAGGATGATTAATGGCTTGCTCTCTAGTTCTTGTTCTGTGTATTGCTCAGCTAGCTTTCTTATACACCTCAGGCACACCCACCTATGGTTAGTGCCACCCACATTATGGCACTATGGCTTTGCCCTCCCACATTAATCATCAATCAAGATAAACTTTTACATGCTCAGTATTGGTGTAATTATTAAGGCCACTCCACGTAGTTAAAAGGAGATTTATTTAAAGGCATAACTCACAAATGAAGGGATAGGTAGATGATGGGTTCTGGAAGAGATGCAGCGCAGTCCGGCGGTGTTCTCTGGAGAACTTTCCTCTGTCTACCTCTCGCGTCCAGGTCCAGGAAACAAGAGAGCGCCGCGCATCCTGGTCTCAGGTCTTCAGGCCCTCCCTTGGCCCCGCCTTGTAGGCGTGATAGTTACCAAAGCCTCAATGGGGGTTGGAACTTCCAGACCAAAGCTGGAGTGGCTACCCACTACATCTCCCCCTTTTTGTTTAAATAAGAAGGTTCTAACTTAATACAAGATTATATACAAAGGAATGGTTATCAAATATTGTCCAGGAGTAATGAAGGATAATGACCTAGATAAGATGGAACTACAATCAGTGCAAACAATATCAAGCAAGAAGCACATACGAAAATCCAGAGATATATAGAGCATAGGTAAATGGCATGTTACAAAGATCATTCCAAAAGGTGTCCTATCCTAAAGAACCTGAATCTAATACTTAATATGTTCTATCTAAGATATTATATATACTAAGTTGTAACTATAACTGCTAGTCTTCAATCCCATCAAAGACCTGAGAAGGAATATAATGGTACCTGAGAAATGGTAGATGGATGCAAGCAACTTTCGGGAATCTTGCAAGAGTAGACCGAGACAGCTGACAGCCTGGACAGTCACCTAATGTTTCTCAGCATTGTTGGTGCATTCAAATTGGCTACAGGCCTAGAGTATCTGACAGACCATTTTCAGAAGCAGGAATTCTGAAAGACCATCTTACCCTGTCTTGGCAGAGTACAGTGGTTGCTTTCCTTGTGTCCCACTTGTCCAGAAAGGACAGCATTGCATTCATACTGTCAGCAGTTGAGGCAAGGGCAGTTGCCCAGTAGGCCATTTTGTGCCAAGAAGACAAACTTCCAAATGGAAATGTCTTAGAAGCCCAACATTCTCTTGGGATCAAATTGGTGCTGCCAGGAGCAACTGTGTCTCACATCAACAGAATTCTAAGTTACTTAAATGCCATATTCTCTAGGTCTATGAAGTGTTTGAAGATTACCTGTCCATCTGACCTATGTATCTGTAAATCTGGATAACCTAACTAACATAACTATAGAGATGACAAGCATAGGTGACTATAAATCTATAAGTCTTATGTACCTAAATAACCTAAGGACTAAGGCTTCATGTAAACAAGGTAAACAGTCTATAAGCAAATGTATGGTAAAGAATGATGACTTCAAAATTGTGACAATACACAAGATATTTATAACAGAGGTAGGAATATATAGTGCAATATGCAATATGACAATAATCTTAAATATATATCAATATACAGAATATCCTAAACAGAAGTAGAACATACATAAAGTATGACAGATATAAATTTACATATGCATCAATATACAAATATTTCAAATAAGAGTATAAATATATGTACATTATAACAAATATAGTTCTGTATTTGTATCAATATACAAATTATCTTAAACAGGAATATAAAAATAGTTTACATTTGTATCAACATATAAGAATCCATAACAGTGCAAATTACAGTGCAAATTATCTAAGGCTGCTATTTTACTAAATTTGTTTACTAGTATACACAATAATCTATCATAATATCTTATACCTATCCATTTCATTTCTTCTTTTCCCTTTTTTAGGAGAATACTGAGTTTAATATTTTTTTCAACCCCCAACTCTATAACCATCATCCATAACCCTGAGAAATATGAAACCTTAGGGAGAAGGGGCGTCGTTTTCTTAGAATCGCTTCCTGCTGTCTTGGGGGTGATGGTATCTCTGTTGGGTATTGTGAGAAAGCTCAGATAGTTGAATCTCAGTTAGACTAACTGTAGATTCTGCAGCAAGTCTTAGAGTAATGGGTAAAATTGTCTGAAATTCTAGTAAGAAGTGTAGTATGATGATGATTACCATGGCATGATTCTGGATTGGGTAGAGTTGTTGTTGGGGCCCCATCTTCCTTCTGGAGACTTCAGAGATTGTTATTGGAAAAACTTATTTTTTATCAAAATGGAAAGTTTGGATATAAAGAGGACACAACATGTAAGAAAGGATGCTGAGAAATCAAGGGTGAGCATGGAGAAAATTAAAATCTTGAAGACAATGGTCCCTTTTTATTGGTTTCCTTCTGTCCCACACCAGAGGGCTCTTCTGATATGGGACTGAAGAATCTCTCAACCTTTTCTTTTAGCAATATGCTTGTGTTTAGAGAAGGAATGAGCCAATTCCATCTCCAAAGCCAGCTTGGTTTATAATTGAATTGGAACCACTTTTCTAGATTGATAGAGATATAGATGTTAGACAGTGAGATTTTACCCTGTGTAGATTGGTACCAATAGATTCTTTCTTTCTGCTGTAAACATCCAGATATCCAAGGCCTTATGATTTCTGGAAGATGGGTATTTCCATTATCCTGGAAAGACAAAAACAGAACCCTACCCCAACTTTGATTGTTAAATTTTTCTTACAACTTGTAGAGATGTCACATTGGTGAATTGCTGTGGGATGTTCTGTATGACAAATATGTTAATAAATAAAGCACTGATTGGCAGATAGCCAGACAGGAAGTATAGGCGGGACTAACAGAGAGGAGAATTGAGGAAGGAGGAAGGATAGGGGAGACTGCCTAGAGCTGCTGTCAGGACAAGGAAGATGTAAAGTACCGGTAAGCCACAAACCACGTGGCAAAGTATAGATTAATAGAAATGGGCTAAATATAAGAGTAAGAGCTAGACAATGATAGGCCTGAGCTAATGGCCAAGCAGTTTAAATAATGTAAGAGTCTGTGTGTTTATTTTATAAGTGGGCTCCAGGACTGGCAGGACTTGGGAGTTGGAGAGAAATTCTCCAGCAACAGTGAATGATCTTTTACTTCTCCTCATCAAGGGATTTCTCCTGTTTGAATCAAATTTTTATTAATTTTGTTGGTATCCATAGCTTTTCTTCTCCTGCAGAAACAAAAGCAAAACCCCTTCCCCAATGTAGAACATATCCAGGTTTCCATTCTGAGGTCAGCACATCCTTGAAATAAACCGGTTGGTTTAGCTCAGGAGTTTTGTCTGTCGTCCAATGTCTCTCCACAGCCGTTATTCCTTTCTCATCAGCATTGAGAAAATTCAAGGTTAATAAAGCACTATGCAATCTATTTCTATGAGTCATTGTTACCTGTTGCTGTTTATTTAGTATATCCTTTAAAGTTCAATTGGATCTTTCTATGACTGCTTGGCCTGTGGGATTGTGTGGTATACCTGTAACATGCTTTATATTGTAATAAGCAAAGAATTGTCTCATTTTATTGGAGACATATGCTGGGGCATTGTCTGTCTTAATTTGTACAGGTATTCCCATGATGGCCATAACTTCTAATAGGTGTGTAATCACAGAATCAGCCTTTTCAGAACTCATAAGAGTTGCCCATTGAAATCCTGAATAGGTGTCAATGGTATGATGTACATACTTTAATCTTCCAAATTCTGCAAAATGAAACACATCCATCTGGCAAATTTCATTTTTGTATACCTTTTGGATTGCTCCCTGCAGGTAATGAAGTTGGTTATAGATGGAACAAGTAGGACATTTTTTCACAATATCCTTAGCTTGTTGCCAAGTGATGGAGAAATCCTTCTTCAAATCTTTGCTATTTACGTGGTATTTCTTATGAAATTCTGAGGCTTCTAGCACGTTACCTATTAGTAACTGATCAATCTCATCATTACCTTGTGCTAGAGGTCCTGGAAGACCTGTATGGGTTCTGATATGTGTTATATATATAGGATGTTCCCTTTTCCTGATGATTTCCTGCAATTGTATGAATAATGAAGTTAATTCTGTATTATCAGGAATAAATTCAGCAGTTTCAATATGTAAAACAACTCTCTCTGCATATTGAGAGTCAGTGACTATATTGAGGGGTTCTGTGAAGTCCATCAGTACCATAAGAATGGCATACAGTTCTGCCTTTTGTACAGAGCTGTATGGACCTTGTACCACTTTACTTAAGTCTCCTGATTTATATCCTGCTTTCCCTGATTTATTTGCATCAGTATAGAATGTGAGGACTCCAGAAACTGGCTTTTGTCATACAATGTGAGGAAGGATCCATTCAGTCTTCTTTATGAATTCTATTCTCTTGCTTTTGGAATAGTGGTTGTTAATCTCTCCCAAAAAGTTACTGCAGACTTTCTGCCAGTATTCATTATTTTTCCATAGTGATGAAATTTCCTCATTAGTTAAAGGTACTACAATTTCTGCTGGGTCCATTCCTGTCAACTGGCGAAGTCTTAATTTACCTTTTTGAATCAAATCAGAGATCTTTTCCATATAAATCTTTAATTTCTTATTTGGTTTACATGGTAGGAATATCCATTCCAATATAATATCTTCCCTCTGCATCAAAATACCTGTTGGGGAATGTCTGGAGGGGAATATGACAAGAATGCATTTAAGTTATGGATCCACATGATCCACATGTGCTTCTTGAATTGTCTTTTCCACTAGAGCCAATTCCTTCTCAGCTTCGGCTGACAAATCTCTTGGACTATTTAATTCTTTGTCCCCTTCTAGAGTATTAGCCAAATTTTGTAAATCCTGATTAGCAGATTCCAGAGAAAGAATCTTTTTCTGTAAGCCTTCATTGCTATCTTTTAAAGCAGATTCCAGAAAGAGAATCTTTTTCTGTAAGCCTTCATTGCTATCTTTTAAAGCCTGTATCAGTCCCAATAATGACTCATCTTTGTTCTTGTTATTAAACCAGTGTTTGAACACTGTGTGAATTATTACGATGAATGCCAAAATGGTACAGGCCAGATATGCCTTAGGAAGGTCGTATCTTTCCAGGAAAATGTCATTCATCATACAGGCAAAAAGGTTTTTAAATTCTTGTGAGGTAATGTTGTCGGCCATATTACAAGAATTACTCAAAATTTGTTAGTCAATTTTAAGGTGTAAAATTAGCAAGTACTTTTACTTGAAACAATACGTTTGTTTGTCTCGCTTACCTTTTGTGGTTTTAGGGGGTGTAGTAGCAGTTTTCAGCCAGCAGGTGGCGTTGGTACAGCTCCCAAGCGGGGCCTGCTGGTGACCTTGCTGGCCACAGGTGAAGGCAGAAGTGGAGATGGCAGGGGGCTTGAGCCAGCACTCAGGGGGGAGGGGAATGCCTCATTCACAGCGGTTTTTCGCTGGTCTGGGGGCTAAGCTAGGGAACTGAGACTGGACTAGATGCTCCTTTTTTCAGGAATGGAACCGTGTAGGCGTTCCCTGGTTATATGGAACTTTGTAGGCGTGTTTAGGTACCCGCCAGCCGGGGAGGGAAGGAGGCTGAGGGTGGGAGCCACCCAAGCCTTTGGAATTTGCCCCACGTGAGTGCCAGATATTGGTGTAATTATTAAGGCCACTCCACGTAGTTAAAAGGAGATTTATTTAAGGCGTAACTCACAAATGAAGGGATAGGTAGATGATGGGTTCTGGGAAGAGACGCAGCGCAGTCCAGCAGTGCTCTCTGGAGAACTTTCCTCGGTCTACCTCTCGTCCAGGTCCAGGAAACAAGAGAGCGCCGCGCATCCTGGTCTCAGGTCTTCAGGCCCTCCCTTGGCCCCGCCTTGTAGGCATGATAGTTACAGAAGCCTCAATGGGGGTTGGAACTTCCAGACCAAAGCTGGAGTGGCTACCCACTACAGCTCAGGGAAACATCACAAAGGAGGGAGGTGCAGTAATATAAGGGGCAGAGGAAGGGAACGGGTTTGCAGAACATGTTTCTCTGAGCATGGTAGCTATCATCTTTATCAGAACAGTTGTGACTACTTGCATGAGACTATCAAATTGAATCTATTTATTGTTGAGGTTTCCTCGTAGTAGGGAATGATGCAGATCCTTGGACCCTCACCTGAGATTTCAGCCACTCTTTTCCTGTACCTCCTGGTCAACTGTAATTCTGCCCTAATTGCATGGAGGTGCTAGAGAATATAGGCTATGGAAGGTTAACTGAAGGAAGAGATAGGGAACTCCATCTATTTGGCTATGGTGAAGTTATCATCCATCCTGTAGTGAGATTTTTTTTAAGTCGATAGAATTAATTGCGACAAATAATAAGGTAAGAAACGATTTGACTGGATTCTTTTTAGAAAGGATCATACTGCTGGCTGACCTGGAACTTGCTTTGTAAATCTAGGTGGCCTTGGTCTCAGAGAGCTCCATCTGCTTCTGTCTTTCTAGTCCTGGGATTAAAGGTGTATGCCACTGTGCCCATCTTGATTGCATGTTTTGATTTGCAGATTTGATAAACTGTGTCAAAAATGTTAATGGGTTTTACTCACTGAATTAGTTTTGTTTAGGAAACCACACTAATGACACAGACAATCCTAGAAAAATATAACATTTTTCTTTCAGGAATATCTTTTGAACTTTGAAAGCTATATGGCATGTAGACTTTATTTCATGCTATTCCAAAAGTTCACATGTAAGTTGTCCATCTCTATTGCCTGGTTAAGTAAAATAAAAACTTCTTGTGCTTACTGTATGCCAGGAGATCTTAAAAATGCTCGTTAAATATGGTTGAAACCAGTTCGCTTACTCCTTTTTCTAAAGAGATTGCTTTGCAGTTACATAAGCATACATTTCTTCTGATCAGAAATCAATTTTTGTCTTCCCCAAGAACTTCAAAATTTATGGATATCCTTCACCTTTAAAACTCCTATTGACTTTTTCATTACATTGATTTTTATCAAAATCATCCTTTGTGTATTTGACTGTTTATGCTTTTGTTATTATTCAATAGGAAATATACAAACATGAAGGTATTTTCTTGTCTTTGATTCATTCATGTTTTTACCTACATGTACTATAACATTCATGTTTTACATGTTTACAATGCATCATTTATACATTTATACATTCATGGTACTAGATTTCAAGTAATATAATTCTAGTTTACCAAGCTTTTCCAAATGCATTATAGAATTTAAACTTTGTTATGCATGTACATATAATTCAAAATAATATATATTTCAATAAAATGTCAGAAAAATATGAAGGCAAATAGCAAGCCACATAAAGGTTGCTCAGTTTTTTAATTCTAATTTCATTAATTACACTCTAAATGACATTGAAGTAATTTTTTTTTTTTGGTTTTTCGAGACAGGGTTTCTTTGTGTAGCTTTGCGCCTTTCCTGGAACTCGCTTTGGAGACCAGGCTGGCCTCGAATTCAGAGATCCTCCTGGCTCTGCCTCCCGAGTGCTAGGATTAAAGGCGTACGTCACCACTGCCTGGCTGACATTGAAGTAATTTTTTAATATTTCAATATCTTAACTTTCTTTTACATAATTTTAGAAATATGACTTGCAGGGATTTTTTGTAAAAGCAAGTATTTTATTGTCTGTAACATGGGTTAATATATGACATGTTTACAGAAATTATTACAAATTGTTTGAATATTAGTTGTCCTTATAATAAGTCTGAATCTTTATTCCTTTTGTGCTATCTATTTCTTATTTCAGTATAACAACAACACAACCTAAAATGCATCACAAACTATAACAGCAGTATTTCTCTATCTTAGTGTTTTTGGTTAGCCACATAAAGCCAGACAGACACTTGATCAATATTGGGATGTGACTCATATATGTCCACATTGTCTTAGATCATGGTTCTAGTATAGTAACAAATAAAATTTCATTAAAAATTCCATTTTTGAAGCTTATAAGCAAGGACTATTCTTATTTAAAGACAGGTATTATGATTTGAGTTTATTTTCTTTTGCTTGCAAATCCTTACTCTAGGACTTCCTTTTGCTACTTTCCCAAGTTACCTGAGTGAGCAAACTCTTCTTGTTAAAACAGAACCCTAGGGAATAAATCTCTGATGACCAACGCCAAGGAAACTATATATTCTTTATTTTTACCTTTTGCAAGATTTGTCTGTGGAAATCTTGTGTGTACATAATTTACCACATAATTGAAGATGAATTCAAGTCAGCTAAAAAGTGAAGAAGGGATACCACACATTTAGGTGAGGTATATTTTGTAGAAGACATAATGCTTTCTCAAAGACCCTGTGACCAATTATATTAAGTGTACTTAAATTGTAGTTAAATAGATGAAACTTCTAAATCAATCATAATTTTCTGAGAATTACAATTGATTCATAAACATGGCAGACTTCAATCCAAACACATTGAAGAAATAGTTCATTCTTAACTATTAATAAAAGCAGCACTGAGATTGTGCTTACAATATGCCAAGAATCTCCAAAATACTTTCACCTATAAAAATTATTTTGTCTTCACAGTTACCATCACTTTTAATACCCACATCTGACAGGTCAAGCTACTACAAAAGTGACAATAATAAGGCATTAGTTCATGAGAACCCAGGCTTTCTGATACCAGAGACTTATGTTAACTAGTACACTGAACTATTTCTCTGTGGCATATTGCTACAGCTTTGTGTATTAGACATTCATTGCAATATATAAACAACATGAGAAACAGTAGTCACAAATTTTCCAAATTTCAGATATCCCCACACATACAAATACCTGCCTCACACATACCAAGCTTCATCACTTGCTGCTTTAGAAAGTCTCACTTTAGGAAGTCTCACTCTACAACAAAATCTCAATCAAATATAGTCCAACTGTTTCTAAGAGAGGATGCTTAAATAAATTATAGGTTTTATGAGATATTTCTCTAATAGCTCATGAAGAAGTGTGTATTAGAGATGAAAAAGAGGTAAAAGAAAAATAGTTTAACAGTCATATATTTAAGAAAGACAGCCCATCAACTAAAATTAAAAGATCTGATTTTTATAAGAAATATGTATTGTTTGATTTATTTTGTTTTAAATTTTAACAAAAAACATCAGTTTGTTTAGAATATATCCAATAAATATTTTCATGGGATGAATAGTGCCTCTCATGATATACAGATCCTATTTTATGGATCCTATGAATATGTCTTGTTACCTTATAAAAGGAAAATTTCAGACACAATCATGAAGAATAAGAAAATGAGATTATTCTAGCCTATCTGAATGGATTTAGTGTCATCACAAGGACCCTTATAAGAGGTAATAGGATAGACAAATACAAAATATGAATGACTAAAACCAGAGAGGTTAGAAAGAGGGTATGCTAAGCAGCTGGCTTTGGAAATAGAAGACATCGTAGACCAAGAAATAAAGGTGTCTTTAGAAGCTGAGAATTCTTTAGATCCTTCAAAAGGAAAAGGGCAGCTTACACACTGTGGGACACTAGAGCTCATTCTGCATTCATGTCCTCAGAAATATAGGGTTTTGTGTCTGAAACCTTTAAATCTAAGATAATATGTTATAGCAGAAGTAAGAAATTAGATATTGAGATACAGGACTCTGAATGAAATAATTTTGCACAGTTATTTGCACAAATTATCACTTGCCAACATCTCCTAGCATATCCAACATAGCAGTTCTTATAATGCAGAACTGAATCAATAGTTATATCTAATATATCCTCATGTCTGTCTTTGTGCTTTTTTGTATTGCTTGGGATTAAACTTAGAACCTTGGGACTACTAGGCAAATACTTTATCACTGAGTTATATCTGTAGCCCTTTTCTTTATAGTTTGATTTTGAGACTTCTCCATATCTTTATGAATTGGGAGTAAAGTAAATAAGTGATTTAAAATGCCTCACAGCTTCAGTTCCTGTGTTTTGCTGGTGAGATAAGGTAAGCATAATATTGATGTGTTCATAGATGCTGACTATTTGTATGCCAATGCTAATTTATTTCCAATTCCTTTCTCCTGCAGCTGTACCTTTGCCTTTTTATCATGGCATACGGAACACAGTAGACCAAGATTATAAACAGAATTATTTTAATGACACACAGATATCTATAATTTAATTTAATCTTGTAGGTAGTAAAGCATATTTGTTTTGCAAATTTTCACTTTCCTGTATCTTCTCCTTCTCTTCCATCCTTCTGTGGCTGTGATTATAAAATGACAAATTTTACACGTGTCTCAGAGTTTGTTCTACTTGGATTCAGTGGGGGTCCTGGGATACAAATTGTGCTATTTCTAATTTTTTTAGTTTTGTATGTTATAGCCGTGGTGGGAAATTTTGGCATGATTATAATTATCAGGATGGATGCTCACCTCCACACCCCAATGTATGCCTTCCTCCAAAGTCTCTCCTTCTTGGACATCTGCTATTCTTCCACAATTGCTCCTAGAGCTCTGATAAACTGCTTGAAACAGGACCATACAATATCTTTTGGTGGGTGTGCTACACAATTCTTTTTTTTGTCTCTTTTTGGTACTACAGAAGCTTTTCTCCTGGCTGCCATGGCCTATGACCGCTTCATTGCCATCTGTAATCCTCTTCTATACTCTGTGAGTATGTCTCACTGGGTCTGTGGATTATTAGTGACAGGGTCCTACTCATGGGGTGCAGTGAATGCTGTCACTCAAACCACAATGACCTTCTCCTTGTCCTTTTGTGGGTCCAATGAGATCAATGACTTCTTCTGTGATGTTCCACCACTCTTAACTCTCTCATGTTCAGACACCTTTATAAACCAACTGGTTCTTCTTGGTTTATGTGGCTCCATTATTGTCAGTACCTTCTTGACTGTTTTTGTTTCATACATCTATATTATCTCAACAATATTGAAGATCCACACAGTGCAGGGACGCCAGAAAGCCTTCTCCACGTGTACCTCCCACCTGATTGGTGTGTGCTTGTTTTTTGGTACTGTTTTCTTCATGTACGCACAGCCCAGTGCTGTCGCCTCCATGGAACAGAGCAAAGTGGTGTCTATATTCTACACTATTGTCATTCCCATGTTGAACCCTCTCATATACAGCCTGAGGAACAAAGATGTCAAGCAAGCACTGATGAGAAGCAAGCAGCGATTCTCCCCTTGATTCTGCAGATGTGGATTTCACAAACCAACCTGGACTTGACTCCAATTCATTGCTACTCCTGTGGATTATGCTGTAGCAATACTTCCTTTGTTAATACCTTTGATCTGGGAGATAGAGTATATTTTATTTTATTTTTTACGTATTTAACAGTAAATGAAATCGACTGATGAGAAATAAAACATAAAGTGGAAGAATGGATAACTGAATTGGAATTTGTTTATTTTGCCTTATATACAGGAACCTGATCAAATTTTATAATAAAAATGATCATACAATCAGAAAATATTTACCTTGAATACAGTTCATGAAGTAGTAAAACATATCCTTCCCAAAGGTGAAAAAAACCTAAGTGTTTCAATATTTACCATAAAAATATTTAGTAATGTATAAATTAGCTATTGGTATTTTTATATCAAAATTAATAATAAATTAGACAAATTTCATTGATAAATTATTTTAAACAGCTCTTATGGAGTATATTCAACATCTATCAATTCATTCAATTGAATTATAAAAATGTGTTGTGTTGTATGATCATCCCATAGTCAAGATAACAAACCTGTGCACTCTGTCAAACCTTTCCTTAGAAAGTCTTCCTAATACTCTTTCACTCTTCCTGTGAAATAATGCTTCACTGTGGATAACTAAACAAGCTTGTTTTTTCTCAGGGGTCACATAGTAGGGCATAGAAGGGTTATGGCTCTTTTAAAAACTACTTTGATATATATCTAATGTGTATTATTATCAATAGTTTATTATAATTCATTCTTGGGTAACATTTCATGGTATGAATATATTATGAGGGTACTACATTTTTGCTCACCATTTATGTGTTGATAAATTTTTGAGCTGTTTTCAGTTGGAGGCCATTGCAAATACAGTTGCTATGGATATTTTCACATATGGGCCTATCCTTTAATTTATCTGAAATAAATACCTGGAGAGTTAGTGCATATTCTATGTCTTGAAAACTGTTACAGTTTTCCATTCTTTAACAGTTCACATTTTCAGTTTGTGTTTCAGATCCTCTGCATTTTTATTAACATATGATATTTCCCCCTTTTTGATGTAAATATTTTATTAAATTTGTATGGTGTCTCATTTTGATTTAAGTTGCATTTGCTAAATTTCAAATGATGCCCAAAATATTTTCATGTGCTTATTTTCTATCTGCATGTTTTTGTTTTGTGATGTGTCTATTTAAATCTTATACACACTTACCCACACTGAGAAGCTATTTTTTATTATTGAGATTTGAAGTATCTTGTGTATTTCAAATAGATATCTGTTGTGAAATACGAGGATTAGAATATTTACTCAGGCTGTAGCTTGCCATTTCATTATTTTAACAACACCCCTTTAAGAATAGAAGTTTAATTAAATACAGTGTATTAATTTATTCATGTATTGATTGTTCTTACATCGTCTTGTATAAAAGACATTTGTTGCTGACATGGTTGTACATTCCTACATTCTAAGCACTCAGAAAGCTGATGTAGGAGGGTTATGAATTTGAGGGCAGGCTAGTTAACATAGAATCAGACACTGCTTCAAAAAATAAATTTAAAAAAGATTTTGTTCAATTCAAAATCACAAAAACTTTCTGCTATTTTTCAATAGATTTTATACTTTCAAATTGATATTTGGATCCAAGACAATTTTTAATTAATTTTATGTTTTATATTTTAATTTAAAATTTTATTTTATAAGCCTTACTCAAAACTCCACTTTTCACATAACTTCAAATGTTTCAGGATTATTTATGGAAACTTCAATTGTTTTTTTTTCTGAATTATGTTTTTTTTCTTTCTTTTTTTCTTTTATTTTATAATTTAATTTTACATATCAGCCATGGATTCCCCTGTCCTCCCCCTCCCGCCCCCCCACTTTCCCCCCAGCCCCCCCATTCCCATCTCCTCCAGGGCAAAGACTTCCCCTGGGGATTCAGCTCAACCTGGTAGATTCAGTCCAGGCAGGTCCAGTCCCCTCCTCCCAGGCTGAGCAAAGTGTCCCTGCATAAGCCCCAGGTTCCAAACAGCCAGCTCATGCACTAAGGACATGTACCTGTCCTGCTGCCTGGGGGGCCTCCCAAACACTTCAAATTAATCAACTGTCTCACTTATCCAGAGGGCCTGATCCAGTTGGGGGCTCCTCAGCTATTGGTTCATAGTTCATGTGTTTCCATTAGTTTGGCTATTTGTCCCTGTGCTTTTTCCAATCTTGGTCTCAACAATTTTCGCTCGTACAATCCCTCCTCTTTCTTGCCAATTGGACTCCCGGAGCTCCACCTGGGGCCTGGCAGTGGAATTTTGCATCCAGTTCCCTCAGTCATTGGATGAGATTTCTAGCACTACAGTTAGGGTTTTGGCCAGATAGGATGTTTGGCCATCCTATCACCAGAGTAGGTCAGTTTGGGCTTTCTCTCGACCTTTGCCAGTAGTCTATTGTGGAGGTATCTTTGTGGATTTCTGGGGACCTCTCTAGCACTTTGCTTCTTCCTATTCTCATGTGGTCTTCATTTATCATGGTCTCTTATTCCTTGTTCTCCCTCTCTGTTCTTGATCCAGCTGGGATCTCCCGCTCCCCTAAGCTCTCTTTCCCTCGACCCTTGCCCTTCATTACCCCTACTCACGTCCAGGTTGTTCATGTAGATCTCATCCATTTCTCTGTCATTGGGCAATCCCTGTGGCTTTCTTAGGGTCCTGTTTTCTAGGTAGCCTCCCTAGAGTTGTGAGTAGCAGTCTAGTCATCTTTGTTTTACATCTAGTATCCTCCTATGAGTGAGTACATACCATGTTTGTCTTTCTGAGTCTGGGTTACCTCACTCAGGATGATTTTTTCTAGATCCATCCATTTGCCTGCAAACCTCATGATATCATTGTTTTTCTCTCCTGAGTAGTACTCCATTGTGTATATGTACCACATTTTATTTATCCATTCTTCAGTTGAAGGGCATCTAGGTTGTTTCTAGGTTCTGGCTATTACAAACAATGCTGATATGAACATAGCTGAGCAAGTGCCCTTGTGGTATGATTGAGCATTCCTTGGGTATATGCCCAAGAGTGGTATAGCTGGGTCTTGGGGGAGATTGATACCCAATTTTCTAAGAAAGCACCATATTGATTTCCAAAGTGGCTGTACAAGCTTGCATTCCCACCAACAGTGGAGGAGAGTTCCCCTTGTTCCACATCCTCTCCAGCATAAGCTGTCTTCAGTGTTTTCAATCTTAGCCATTCTGACATGCTATGTTGCCGAAGGTGTTTATAAGCTGTATCAGTTCCTTGGTTGAATTTTTGGGGTCTGTCATGTATGCTATCATGTCATCTACAAATAGGGAAAGCTTGACTTCTTCCTCTCCAATTTGTATCCCCTTAATCTCCTTATGTTATCTTATTGCTCTGGCTAGAACTTCAAGTACTATATTGAATAGGTATGAGGAGAGCGGACAGCCTTGCCTTGTCCCTGATTTTAGTGGAATCGCTTTGAGTTTCTCTCCATTTAATTTGATGTTGGCTGTTTGTTGGCTTGCTGTAAATTGCCTTTATTATGTTTAGGTATGTTCCCTGTATTCCTGATTGCTCCAAGACCTTTATCATGAAGGGATGTTGGATTTTGTCAAATGCCTTTTCTGCATCTAGTGAGATGATCATGTGGTTTTTTTCTTTGAGTTTGTTTATATTGTGTATTACATTGATGGACTTTCATATGTTGAACCACCCTTGCATTCCTAGGATGAAGCCTACTTGATCATGGTGGATAATTGTTTTGATGTGTTCTTGGAGTCTGTTTGCCAGTATTTTATTGAATATTTTTGCATCAATGTTCATGAGGGAGATCGGTCTGTAGTTCTCTTTCTTTGTTGCATCTTTGTTTGGTTTAGGTGTTGGGGGAAAGTTTTTGAATGATCTCTTATAATGTTTTGAAGAAGCTGAATTGGAATTTTTTTTGTTTGTTTGTTGTTTGGGTTTGGGTTTTTTTTGTTTTTTTGTTTTGTTTTGTTTTTGCTTTTTCTCGGAGCTTTTAGATGCAGTGTATCATTAAGGAGGTGGACAGAGGCCTTGGATTTGAAGTGCCAAGGCATGGGTGGTAAGAGATATGCTGTTGGTAAGAAGGATCAGAGAGATAAATTTGCTTTTGAAATGTGTGATGAATTAGCTAGAAGAGAAAAAATATATACAGAGTCTAGAGATAGGTCAGCAGCTTGAGCCTTCAGGCTACATGTTGCTCTTGGTAGAGAGAGGTGTGCCTGGAGACCTTTGTCCAGGGAGACTGAGAAGGAGATTGGAAAGAAGGAAGGGACCAATTGAGCAATCAACACTGAGGAAAAAGGAATTCAACGTATCTTGGACATTTTTGAGAGCTGTTTCTTCTCAGTATTGGAAATGTTGGTTATTTGCAGCACTCTTACCCTGTGAAAGATGGAGCTGGGAATCATGGCTGGGCCACACCTGCACACACAGGCCCATGTGGCTATTCCACGCATGCGTGCAGATCACATGATTGCGCTGTGTGCTTTATGCAACCATGCAAAGCCATGGGGTCCTGGTCACGCAAGACATTTTGACCCAGAAATGACTAGGCAGAAGTGACTAGGTCCCGCTGGGCATGCGCAACCATGCCCAACCATGGGGGCGTGTTGTGAATCCGTATCAGGAAAGATTCATGCTACTAGTCAGGAGCCCTGGGGAAGTAGGTGATCCAATACCAAGTCCTAAAGTCCATATGGTGATCCCCTCTAGAATATCTAGATGTGGCTACAGAATCAGGGAATCTTGTTTGGGTCTGGCTGGAACAGGTCAGGCCAAACAAATTGCAGCTCTGATCAGTTTTCTAGGAGAGGGGCTGGAGGAAGGGCCCAGTTTTCCTGAAAGCATCATATTGAAGGTTTGGGTTATTTTAAAAATGTATGCTCAGATGAGGTTAGAATTCCATTGGTGGAGTGGGGTGGGATTGAAAATACTCATAAGTGGTTCTATGAAACAAAAGTCTGGAGAGTGAAAGAGAAGAAAGCAGGGGCAATTATTGAAAGGACATGTATAAGCAGAGTGTCTATGGACCAAAAATCCAATGGAAAGAAAAAGAATAAAGCAGTGGGGGTTGGAGAATTATTATTAGCTTACTTTTCAACTCTGTACAAATGTTAAATAAAATGAGATATAGCACTGATAGTCTAGAAAGAAAGCCAAACCTAATTCATAATTCCCCTTAGCTTTGAGGTTTATTAGAATCAAAGGTTTGTTAGTCTCAAAGCCATGATATAGCCTTACTGTGAGAGAGAAAGCATTAGACAGAAACAATACAATATATGGAGGTCTAAACATGAGGGGGCCTTAAAGGGAATGAAAGGATTTCTTTTAAAAATAGTCTCCATGAGAGGAATGATGGGGAGTGGGACAGAAGAACCTCTTCATAGGAGCCTTGCTGTGGGATGTTCTGTATGGCAAATGTGTTGCTAATAAAACACTGATTGGCCAGTGGCTAGGCAGGAAGTATAGGCGGGACTAACAGAGAGAATAAAAAGAGCAGGAAGGTGGAAGGAGACGCTGCCAGACGCTGCCAGCCACCGCCAGGACAAGCAGCCTGTAAAGATGCCGGTAAGCCACGGGCCATGTGGCAAGGAACAGAATTAAAGAAATGGATTAATTTAAGATATAAGAACAGTTAGCAAGAAGCCTGCCATGGCCATACAGTTTGTAAGCAATATAAGTCTCTGTGTTTACTTGGTTGGGTCCGAGCGGCTGTGGGACTGGCAGGTGAAAGAGATTTATCCTGACCGTGGGCCAGGCAGGAAAACTCTAGCAACAGAGCCTTCAGAGTATCTCCCTGAGCAAACTCCCCTGAGAAGTCTTCAGATGAATTCCCAGAAAAAGGAAAATATGACTTTTAGTTCATCATAACATTTCTTCATACAAGCTGAGTTAGCACTGTAGATCTATTGTTGTATGATACTTTGTGTTCTGACAAATAAAGCTTGCCTGGAGATCAGAGGGTGGAGCTAGTCACTAGTTAACCATAGAGGCCAGGCAGTGGTGGCACACATCTTTCTTTAATCCCAGCACTTGGGAGAAGGAAGCAGGAAGATCAGCAGTTCAAGGCCACCCTGAGCCTCACAAGATTGAACCAGTCTAAAAGAGAAACAGAGCTGGGTGGTGGTGGCTTACACCTTTAACCACAGCACTAGGGAGAATCATGCCTTTGATCCCAGCACATTGGAGACTCACACCTTTAATCCCAGTACTAGGGAAGTAGAGACAGAAATATAAGGTGGATGGAGACAGGATCTGCTCCCCCTCACAGTTTGGTCTGAGATTTTTGTAGAAGTAAGAAGTCTCTGGTGGCTGGCTGCTCTGCTTCTCTGATCTTTCAGCTTTTACCCTTGATTTTTTATTTATTTATTTTTATTAATTAAGGTTTTTATTAATTGGGGATGGGGGTGGCTTGGGAGAGAGGGCTGGGGGTGGGAGGAGGGGGGATCTGTGAGTGGTATGTGAAGTGAGTAGGAAATTTCTTAATAAAGAAAAATGAAAAAAGGTTTTATTAATTAAGGCTAATTAGGATCATGCTTCACCTGTGGCACAACTAACACACATATAATGCATCAACCATATAACAAACTGATTAATGTGCATCTTAAATGTTTTCAACCAAGAGATAAAAATACTTACCTATTTATGCAAGGTAATGGATATATTAATGAGTATGTACTTTTTATCTCTTTTTATTGTTTAAGTAGCCTTGACAGAAATTTAAGTATGTTGTTGATTATCAGTAGTAAAAGGGGTATTCTTGGTTCATAACCCTGGATAGATTTCAATACTTTTCCATTAAACATAGTGCTAGCTGTGAGTTTTTCTATTTAGGTCTTTAATATTGAGACACTTCCCTTCTATACTGCTTCCATACTTCTCTTCTAAACTGTTGTTTTATTCAAAGTTATCAAATTTTGTCAAATCCTTCCCTGAGTTGATTGTAATGATCAGTTGTTTCATTTTGTCAATTTGGTATAATATATTGGTTGGTTTTCATAGATTGTTTCATGTTTATATTAAATGTAAATTTAACCTGTTCATTATCATAATTGTAAACTGAGCCATCAAAATCAATTTTCTTATATTTCTTTAGAATATTTGCATTAATATTGTTTGGTGGCATTTCTCTGTGGTTCTCTTTTCTTTGTCTGGTTGTGTTTTTGGTGTAATGACTAATCTCTTAAGCTCTTCAATAGAGACTGAGAAATATGTTGTTTATTCTTGAATTATTTGGTAGAATTCTATAATGAAATAACAATCCTGTTTCATTTTTTTAGAGAGCATTTTCAATAAAACTACTCATTATAAAAAACTAAATTTTTAATGCTTTATTTTCTTATTACTTGAAAATTTTCAGACAGTAAGATAAACAGAATTGCCTAGTAGAAACATTAATGAATCTGCCTTTTTATGCAATGAAACATGTTTTTACTTCTAACTTTACAAAGAATACAGTATTCTTTAGATCTCTTTTTCCTTTTCCTTGGAGTATTTCTCCTATATTGTATTAAAATCATGAATTTTCTCAGTTCCACAGTGACATTCACTTCTACCCTCTTAGTTTCCCAAGAGATACTCATTGCATCAGGTGTCTGCCTGTAGATGTTACTCACAAGATTATGATTAATATTTGGTAGGGTGCCCAGAGGACAGAACTTTAAGATGCGCTCCAGGAGATATTGGTCATCTTGTTAGTTTAACGAGTCCCATGACTATTCTTCAAATAGTTGATTTACAAAATGTTTTGCAATATTCTAAGACCTTACCTCATTATTTCATGCAGTAATTCTTAATTTTTTTCTTATTTTAACACCACTGTCCTATGTAGTATTTTATCTATGTCTAGTAGGATTGGAGACACAGGCTTTGAGTACTAGTTGTCTACATTTTAGGACTGCTATACAGTAATTTCAGGTCATTCCTACATGTCTCATAGAAAATAAAGTATGTTACTGATATATACTAGGTATATATTTAGAAATTTGAGATCTACTTTATTGGTTTAAAATTAATGTCCATTAAAACAAAGAAACCAAGGATATTGAAGCATGATTAGGATGAAGCTAATTTATAGGTTTGAGATCTTGCACCAGCTACTATTGCCAGTTATTGTAAAGCATATCCAGTGAATAAGACATGTTCCACTTGAAATAAAAAATGAAGTCATTTCTAGAAAGTGTTAGTCAGCTCTGTGAAAACTGAGGTGGAAAGTGGAAATTTCAAAGATTTATAAAACTTTTAGTTTTATATAGATGAATTTCTAAATGGTCCTATTAAATTAAAAAACACAGAGCCAAATATAGGGGTGAAAGCCTTAGATCAGGGAAATAGGGAAAGCCACCAAGCCAACCTTACCTCACTAACTCTGCAGCTTCCAAATGCACGACTTCCTGTCTACTTAGGTTTTATATGCCTTGCTTTTCTGCCCTCTCATTGGCTCTTTTAACCCAGCTACCTCACTTCCTCTTCCTACACAGCTCTGTCACTTTCTGTATGTCTACACAGACCTCCAGGTCTCTATGGTTGGTACTGGGATTAAAGGTGTGTGTCACCATGCTTGGCTCTGTTGCCTAGTATGGCCTTGAACACACATAGACCCTGCCTGCTAAGTGATAGGATTAAGGGTGTGTGCTACCACTGCCTGACTTCTATGTTTACTTAAAATGGCTTGTTATTTCATCTGATCCCCAAGCAAACTTTATTAAAGCACAAACAAAATATCACCACATTTTTATCTAAATTTACTTCTGAAACTGTATTTGTGATTTGTATTTTAGCTTGATACATGCATGACATTTTCATAGTTTCAAAAATTACTAGGGATTTGTATTACACCCAAAATAATCCATAGTATCTCAGGGTATCATGAGTAGGGAAGATGCTTGGTGGGAAGTCAGTACACAATTCTTAAGATGAGAAGCCACTACTGAGTATATATTCTTTGCACATTCATATACTCCAAAATACATTCAAAATGAGTAGGCTATAAATTGAAATTTATTATATAACTTCTTGATTTCTTTCTTTCATTTGAAAATTTTTAAACTTTTAAACCCTAGACATCTGATATACAAATATTGAATCAAATAATTCCTATATTCTCAGGGTTAGGGTAAGTGTTAGGGTCAGGGAAGGGTAGGGTATGGTGGGGTCAGGATCAGGGTTAGTGTTAGATGAGTCAGGATTAGATGGGTTAGGGTGAGGAGTTAGAGTTGTTAGGGTTAGGGTTACAGTTGTGTTCTACTGTGTTCTTGGTTGAGCTCCTGAATAACATATAAGTTGTTCATCCTGGTGAATACAAAGGATTAATGCTTGTAGGAAATAATGTAATTTCTAAACTTGGTAGTTTCTAATTTTTGTTTCTTGCCTCCCGTGCCATTATGGTCTCACAGTGCTTTACATAAGGAAAGTCTTAGTGAATCCATGTGTAAAGTTCTCCTTGTACTCCACTCTGCAAGCTTACATGGTGAGATGCTTTTCAACATCCTTCTCATTGTGACAGGGTACCAGGCACTTTTCCATATAAGGTAGTTATCTGCAGCCCTCATGGCAGTGCCTGGTAGAACCATTACAAGTGTGCTGGCATGGGTTATATCCATTCTGATCACTTTGAATTCATGTTTTATAAATCTCAGATGGAAAAGCAGAAAGGCAAATGCTCCTTTAGTAGCCCACAGTTTCTGTCAGCTGAAGAGACAGTCTGGAAGTGTCTTCTGACATTAAAGATGAAGATTTTGTTACATACACACACACACACACACACACACACACAGAGAGAGAGAGAGAGAGAGAGAGAGAGAGAGAGAGAGAGAGAGAGAGAGTTAGTTTTTATATTTTGCCCTGTGTAAGTGAGGAATGCACAGATCTTTAGGGATGATGCAGTATGTTATTTGCAAGCTTGCCTTTATCATATCTTTCTCTTGATGTGTACTCACTACACTATTGTACTTTTCCTGTCCACATTTTAAGAACATGTGTATATGCAAGACCAGAACAGCTACAACCTGGACACAAGTGTTCATGTCACACAGATTATTGCCACCACTCACTGCTTTGTTCTTTATGGGGACTTTAGGAAATATCTCTGCAATCTGTTACCAAAGTGTAAAGACATTGATGTTTACTCTGAAGTAGCTAGACCAAGGGAGGGTTGTCTGTTCTGCTGTACTATAAACTAGTTTATATCAAAGACACAGGCAAATAAACATTGGTTTTTGTCTGCATTGATTCATGTAATTTTTATACATTTGTGAACAATATAGGATATAAGGAAAAATTTGAGGCATGAGCAAGTGTTTGTCAGGTATTAAATTCATCGCAGACATGACTCAAAACATTGTGATGTGAGCACCTTCATTCCTCACTACTTGTCCATATTGTGAGTGGTATCAGTCTCATTTCTCTGAATAGAAACTGAAGCCCAAGTTAGTCTAAAATCATATACTTTGAAGTGGTGGTAATGTGAGAAATCCACAGGAGTCTGCTTAAGGAGTATTAGAGAATTTATTAGGATATAAATTGAGAAAGTACACTCACAAATACAGAACTGAGTTGACAGCTGAAGCTGTCTTTTGTTCTGACTGAGAGAGAATCCACCTGGCAGTTCAATCATGCCAGGAAGCAGGAACCAGGGAGAAAGGACTTCATGACCCCTCTCCCTTTCCTTTTAACAGGTCATGTATGACAGCAAGAAGCACCACCTCTTTTGGGCCATATAGCCCAAGGTCATGGGTGGAGCAAATACCACTACATTTCCCCTTTTTGTCTCAATAAGAAGGTTCTAAACTTAATGCAAACTATATACAATAAGAATGATTATCAAATATTGTCCAGGAGAAACAAAGGGTAATAACATAAACAAAAATGGAACTATAACCAACAAGAACATCAAATAAGAAAGACATGCTAAATGTCCAGATCATAAGTAAATGGCAAATTACTGAGATTACTCCAATAGCTGTCCTATCCTGAAAAATCTAACTCTAGTACCTAATATGTTCTTAACTAAGATATAAGAGGATTGTAACTGTAACTCTCTAATCTTCAACCCCATCAAAGACCTGAGAAGGAAAACAATAATATCTGAGAAAACAGGAAGTATAAAAAAGAAATTTCTGAAAAATTGGAAGGATATATAGAGACAGCTGGCAGCCTGGACAGTGACCTAAAGTCTCTCAGAATTGTCAGGGCATCCAATTTGGCTAGAGGCCTAGAATATTTGATAGACCATTTTCAGAACCAGGAATTTTGAAAGACCATCTTACCCCCTCTTGGCAAGGTTCAGTAGTCACTTTACCTTGTGTCCTGCTCATCCTGAAAGGACAGCATTCATACTGTCAGCAGTCAAGGCAAGGCTAGTTTGTGCCAAAAAGAAGGCAAACTTCCAAATGGAAATGTCTTAGAAGCCCAACATTCTCTCAGGATCAGATCGGTGCTGTCAGGAGCAATTGTGTCTCATGTCAACAGAATTCTAAGTTATCAAAACATCTAAATGACATATTCTCTAGGTCTATGAAGTTTTTGAAGATTATCTATCCATCTGACATGTGTTTCTATAAATCTGGAAAACTTAACTAGCATAACTATAGATATGACAATCATGGGTGACTATTGATCTGTAAGTCTTATTATAAGACAAATTGCTAAATGGTCTTATTAATAAAAAACCCAGAGCCAGATATTGGAGTGAATGCAGAAAGATCAGAAAAGCAGAACAAGCCACAGCCAACCTCACATCCACAACTCCTCATCCAATCCTGTTTCCACAAATCCTCAGACTGAAAGTTTCTGAGTCCTCACCCAAATGGATCTCAGCTGAACTGCTGCTTAAAAGCCTAAAAGCTTAAAAGCCTCTAGTTCCTGGTCCTCATGCCTTATATACCTTTCTGCTTCCTGTCATCACTTCCTGGGATTAAAGGCTTGTGTCTTTTTCAAGCAAGACATGAAATCTCAAGTGTTGAGATTAAAGGCATGTGCCACCATGCCTAGTTCTGTTTCCAGTGTGGCCTTGAATTCATAGAGATCCAGACAGATTTCTGCCTCCCAAGTGATAGGATTAAAGGCATATGCCACCACTGTCTGGTCTCTATGTCTACTCTAATGGCCGTTCTGTTCTCTGACCCCAGATAAGTTTTATTAGGGTGCACAATATATTGGGTGACACAATATATCACCACATCTTATCTACCTAAATAACCTAAGGACTAAGGCTTCACATATCGAGGTAAACAGTTTGTAAACAGATGTACAGTATAAGACAACAACCTCAAAATTGTGACAATATACAAAATATATTAAACAGAGGCAGAAATGTATAGTGCAATATGATAAGACTATCCTAAATATGTATCAAATATCCTAAGCAGAGGTAGAACACATAGACAGTATGACAATTGTAAGTTTACATTGATATTAATATACAAAATATTTCAGATAGGAATAGAAATGTGTATAATATGACAATTATAGTTTTAAATTTGTATCAATATACAAATGATCTTAAATAGGAGTAGAAAATAGTTTACATTTGTATCAATATACAAGAATCCATTTCAGTGCAAATTATCTAAAGCTGATAGTTTGTTAAATTAGCTTACTAGTATATACAAAAATCTACCTTAATATACTATACCTATCCATTCCCCTTTTTTCTTTTCCAAAAATGAATCCTGAGTCTAAGTTTTACTGTCCCCCCATAACCCTATAACAACTTATCCATAACCCTGAGAAAATGAAAACTTTTGGGAGAGGGGGTGTTTTTTCTTAAAATTGCTTCCTGCTATTTAGGGTGCAACAGTATCTCTGAGGGACCCTGTAAGAAAGCTAAATGGTTAAGTCTCAATACGACTAATTGTAATGTTTGTAGCCAGTCTCAGAGTAATGGGTAAGGTTATCTGTGGTTCTGGCTAGAAGTGTAATATGATGGACCATCTCATTTTGGAACTGTCCTGAAGAGTTTGCAGTCCAAAGCTCATCATTGAGTAGTGTTTCTTGGTTTAATGGCATCATTATGGACTGGGTAGTCATTGTTATTGGGCCCCATCTTCCTTCTGTAGACTTGAGAGATTGCTGTTAGAAAGATTTATTTTTCACTGTGGAAAACTGGACATTATTAATATCAAAATGGAAAGTTTGAATCTTAAGATGACATAATGTGAGGATTCTGAGAGATCAAGAATAAGCATGGAGAGAAATAGAATCTTGATAACAATGGCCCCTAGATTATTGGTTTTCTTCTATCCCACACCAGTTGGCTCTTCTGATATGAGACAGAATCTCCTAATTTTTTCTTTTAGCAACATGCTTGGATTTAGAGAAGGAGAGAGCCACATTCCAACTCCAAAACCAGCTTGATTTATAATTTAATCAGGACCACAACTTTTCTAGAGTTAAAGAGATATAGATGTTAAGCAGTGAGATATTACCTTGTGGAGTATATTGGTACCAATAGATTCTTCTCTTCTGCTGTAGACCTCTGGGTGTCCAAGGCCTTTTGATTTCTTGAAGATGAGTATTTCTATTATCCTGTAAAGACAAAAAACAGAACCCTGCCCTGACCCATGTTTGTTGTGTTTTCCTTACAACTTGTAGAAATGTCACATCAGTAGATGAGCTATCACTTCTCTTCATCAAGGAATTTCTCCTGTTTGAATCAAATTTTTATTAATTTTGTTGGTATCAATAGCTTTTCTTCTCCTGTAGAAACAAAAGCAAAACCCCTTCCCCAATGTAGAACATATCCAGGTTTCCATTCTGAGGTCAGCACATCCTTGAAATAAACCAGTTGGTTTAGCTCAGGAGTTTTGTCTGTCGTCCAATGTCTCTCCACAGCCGTTATTCCTTTCTCATCAGCATTGAGAAAATTCAAGGTTAATAAAGCACTATGCAATCTATTTCTATGAGTCATTGTTACCTGTTGCTGTTTATTTAGTATATCCTTTAAAGTTCAATTGGATCTTTCTATGACTGCTTGGCCTGTGGGATTGTGTGGTATACCTGTAACATGCTTTATATTGTAATAAACAAAGAATTATCTCCTTTTATTGGGGACATATGCTGGGGCATTGTCTGTCTTAATTTATACAGGTATTCCCATGATGGCCATAACTTCTAATAGGTGTGTAATCACAGAATCAGCCTTTTCAGAACTCATAAGAGTTGCCCATTGAAATCCTGAATAGGTGTCAATGGTATGATGTACATACTTTAATCTTCCAAATTCTGCAAAATGAAACACATCCATCTGGCAAATTTCATTTTTGTATACCTTTTGGATTGCTCCCTGCAGGTAATGAAGTTGGTTATAGATGGAACAAGTAGGACATTTTTTCACAATATCCTTAGCTTGTTGCCAAGTGATGGAGAAATCCTTCTTCAAATCTTTGCTATTTACGTGGTATTTCTTATGAAATTCTGAGGCTTCTAGCACGTTACCTATTAGTAACTGATCAATCTCATCATTACCTTGTGCTAGAGGTCCTGGAAGACCTGTATGGGTTCTGATATGTGTTATATATATAGGATGTTCCCTTTTCCTGATGATTTCCTGCAATTGTATGAATAATGAAGTTAATTCTGTATTATCAGGAATAAATTCAGCAGTTTCAATATGTAAAACAACTCTCTCTGCATATTGAGAGTCAGTGACTATATTGAGGGGTTCTGTGAAGTCCATCAGTACCATAAGAATGGCATACAGTTCTGCCTTTTGTACAGAGCTGTATGGACTTTGTACCACTTTACTTAAGTCTCCTGATTTATATCCTGCTTTCCCTGATTTATTTGCATCAGTATAGAATGTGAGGACTCCAGAAACTGGCTTTTGTCATACAATGTGAGGAAGGATCCATTCAGTCTTCTTTATGAATTCTATTCTCTTGCTTTTGGAATAGTGGTTGTTAATCTCTCCCAAAAAGTTACTGCAGACTTTCTGCCAGTATTCATTATTTTTCCATAGTGATGAAATTTCCTCATTAGTTAAAGGTACTACAATTTCTGCTGGGTCCATTCCTGTCAACTGGCGAAGTCTTAATTTACCTTTTTGAATCAAATCAGAGATCTTTTCCATATACATCTTTAATTTCTTATTTGGTTTACATGGTAGGAATATCCATTCCAATATAATATCTTCCCTCTGCATCAAAATACCTGTTGGGGAATGTCTGGAGGGGAATATGACAAGAATGCATTTAAGTTATGGATCCACATGATCCACATGTGCTTCTTGAATTGTCTTTTCCACTAGAGCCAATTCCTTCTCAGCTTCGGCTGACAAATCTCTTGGACTATTTAATTCTTTGTCCCCTTCTAGAGTATTAGCCAAATTTTGTAGTCCATCTTTGGGTATTCCCATGATACCCAGTAAGTTGGAAATGCTTCCTAATAACTTTTGAAAATCATTAAAAGTCTTCAATTGATCTCTCCTTAGTTGTACCTTTTGGGGTTTAATTTTTTGTAGCTCTATCTTATATCCTAAGTAATTAATAGAATCTCCTCTTTGTATTTTTTCAGAAGCAATTTTGCAGTCCCCAGCGAGGTAAAACTTTTTTTACTTCTTCAAACATGCTTTCTAATGTGTCTAACTTTGGATCAGCTAATAGGATATCATCCATATAGGGATAAATTATGGATTGTGGAAACTTTACACGAATTATCTCCAATGGTTTTTGCACAAAGTATTGGCACAAGGTAGGGCTGTTTAACATTCCCTGTGGGAGGACCTTCCATTGATATCTCTTGACTGGCTGGGAAATGTTATAATTAGGTACTGTGAAGGTAAATTTTTCTCTATCATTTTCTTGTAAGGGTATGGCAAAGAAACAGTCTTTTAAGTCAATAACTATTATAGGCCATTCTTTGGGTAGCAGAGAAGGCAAGGGAGCCCATTGGCTGAATTAATTTATTAATAGCTCTCAGATCTGTCAGCATTCTCCAATTACCAGACTTTTTTTTAAATAACAAATACAGGAGAATTCCAAGGGCTGGTAGATTCTTCAATGTGTTGAGCATTTAACTGCTTGAAGCAGCTGTTCTAAAGCTTGTAGCTTCTCTTTTGTCAAAGACCATTGTCCAACCCAGACAGGTTTATTAGTTAGGCATTTTAAAGGTAAGGCAGTTGGTACTTCTGAGAGTTCAGCAGCAGTTGTGCTCTGTTTGTATACAGCCTGAATGGTTGGTGACTGTTTTTTATAGCATGTTATGATATTATTTCTAGAAACATGCATTGGTCTGTATTCCTTTTCTGAGAGTGTAGGAATTTTAATCTGGGTATTCCACTGTTGTAACAGATCTCGGCCCCAAAGATTTACTGCTACATTTGCTACATATGGCTTCAGCCTTCCTCTCTGTCCTTCTGGCCCTATGCATTCAACCCATCTCGAACTCTGTTTTATCTGAGATAGGGTACCAATCCCTAAAAGTTGGACATCTACCTCTTGAAGAGGCCAATTTGGATGCCATGATTTTGGTGTAATTATAGTCACATCTGCACTTATGTCTACCAGGCCCTCCAGAACCAGGCCATTAATTCGAATTCTAAGCTTTGGTCTTTGTTCATTTATGGAACTCTGCCAAAATATTTGTTTTATTGTGTTCTTTGTAAACTGTGATCATCTATCAGAGCTGTTTTATCATCCATTGCAGTATCGGTTTTTACATTAGGCATTAGTTTATTCAGTTGTCCTGGAAAGAAATTTCTTCCACAGTGGCTGGGAATGTTCATACCAAGTTTTACTTGGGGGCCTGCAAGAGGCCCCCTGAGGCATTTCCCGCCAGTAAAGGGTTGCCTTGTATATCTATTTTTGATCTGCACTCACTGGTCCAATGTTGACCTTTGCCACATCTTCTACATAATCCAGGAGGTGGTTGGGGTCTCCTGTTTAGGCTATTCCTAGAAGGAGTATTACTTCTAGGAGTACCCCATGTACAGTTTTTACTTATATGACCTGGTGTACCACATTTAAAACATTTGGTACTATGGGGCCTACTTTCACCTCTGGGATTTGTCTCTCCTATCCAAGCCTCATTACTGTAGTTAAGAGACTCAACGCCATTAGTATATTGAATCCATTCTTCCAAAGGAGCTGATCTGATTTTTAATGGTGTAAGTATTCTTCTGCATTCTGCATTAGCATTGTCGAATGCCAAGGATTCAGTTAATACTTTTCTTAATTCTTTATCTGACACAGCTCTTGTTATAGCTGTGTTCAGCCTTTGTAAAAAATCAGTGAAGGGTTAATGCGGTCCCTGAAATATCTTTGTGTATACTTCAGTTGGTTTTCCAGGTTCTGGAATTTTTTCCCAAGCATTTAGAGCTGCTGTATGGCATAGGGATATTGTATGCTCATCAAGTGGCTTGTACATTCCTGTCAGCAAAACATCCCTCACCAAGTATTTGATCTTGGGATATCACAAAACCTCTGAGTTTACCTTTTTGTTCTAAATTTTTTGCCTCTTCTCTCAACCAGCTTTTCCACTGTAACTGCTGGCTATATTCTAGAACAGTTGAAGTTAACTGATGCCAGTCATCTGGAATGATTCTATATGAGTTAGACCACAAATTTAACATCTGTTTTACATATGTGGAGTGTATCCCTATGTAACTACTGCTTCCTTTATATTTTTAAAGTCCCTTGTTGAAATTGGTTGTAATGTATATGTCATATATGGCTCAGAGTGTGTATCATCTGCTGGCTTTTCATGGATGATGACAGGATAAGCCATTGTATGAGAGCCATTTGGAGATGTTACAACCTGTATGGTCTTGCCCTTCTGCTTATTAGGTCCCTTGTCATGTTTATTGAGAGTTTCTTCTAGGGCTTGCAAACGAGCACCTAGGGTCTGTTCTAGGGAGTAAACCTCCTCTCTTGCAAGGGATTTCAGATTTCTCATGGAATCATGGAAGTTTTAATGTTCTTCTGAAACACATGATTCCATGGACCTTATCTTATCAATTAACGATAATCTTTCTTCCTTATATAGTGTCTGAGTAGCCACAACTTCACTCTGGAGAGTTAGTATTCTATCCATTAAATATTTATATTTATTATCAATAAAATAAATTATGGGTACAAGCCTGTTCTGTAAATCCTGATTTAGCAGGTTCCAGAGAAAGAATCTTTTTCTGTAAGCCTTCATTGCTATCTTTTAAAGCCTGTATCAGTCCCAATAATGACTCATCTTTGTTCTTATTATTAAATCAGTATTTGAACACTGTGTGAAATATTATGATGAATGCCAAAATGGTACAGGCCAAATATGCCTGAGGAAGGTCGTATATTTCCAAGAAAATGTCATTCATCATACAGACAAAAATGTTTTTAAATTCTTGTGAGGTAATGTTGTTGGCCATATTACAAGAATTATTCAAAATTTCTTAGTCAATTTTAAAGTATAAAATTGTCAAGTATTTTTACTGGAAAGAAGACACTGCTTTGCCTATCTTACCTTTCCGCGGTTCTGGGGATGTAGTAGGACTTTTCAGTCAGAAGGAGGTGTTGTTATAGCGCTAAAGCAGATCCTGTTGAATGCCTTGGCTGGCAGCAGAGTGAGCACAGGCAGCCAGCAGTTTTTCCCATGACCCCCTGGAGTTTCAGGGCATGGAGACTTCCAGGCCTCTCCCCCGTCTCTGCCTCTACAGACAATAGGTCTGCCAACCCCCCACTGGGCTCCAACCCCCCACTGGGGACAGGGGACAGTGCCCTGTCTATTTTAATTAGGTGAAACTGTGGAAGCCTCAGGCTAGGGCAGGGAGCCAGCACTCAGGGAGGAGGGGGAACGCCCCACTCACAGCGATTTCGCTGGTCTGGGGCTAAACTTGCTGCAGAACTCAGACCAGATTAGTTCCTTTTCAGGAATGGAACGGTGTAGGTTTTTCCTGGTTTTACTGAACTCTGCATGCGGTAACCTGCAGCTTCAAGCGCCCGCCAGCTGGGGAGGAAACTGAGGGCAGGAGCCACCCAGGCCTTTGGAATTTGTCCCACGTGAGCGCCAGATATTGGTGAAATTATTAAGGCCACTCCATGTAGTTAAAAGGGAGATTTATTTAGTGGCGTAACTTACAAATGAAGGGATAGGTAGGTTATGGGTTCTGGGAATGACACAGCGCAGTCTGGCGGTGTTCTCTGGTGAACTCTCCTCCATCTGCCTCTAGTGTCCAGGGTCCAGGAAACAAGAGAGTGTGGCACATCTGGATCTTGGGTCTTCAGGGCCCTCTCTTGGCCCTGCCTTGTAGGCGTGATAGTTACTGAAGCCTCAATAGGGGTTGGAACTTCCAGACCAAAGCTGGAATGGCTACCCACTACATATGACCATTAATATCATGACAAAAAGTTTTAAATATATGTATGTATACTAATCTTATAATTTTGGGCATAATATTTATACTTCTAAGAAAAGCTCTTTAGAGCTTTTAAAATAAAATCAAATGATTATGAAATTACTGACAATAAAATAGTCCTTCATTTTTGTTTTTCTTCTGTCCCATATAAGGTGGCTCTTCTGAAATGAAACAGAGATTTTGGATTTTACTTTAACAAACATGGTTGGGTTTAGATAAGGAGAAAGCCACACTCCAACTGTAAGGGTTTGGTCTTTAATTACATCATCAGCCTTCACCGGTGTCCCAGCCTAAAAAGTGGGTGGGTGCTCTGTTCCTTCCCTTCCTTTCCACTCCTTTCTCCCGTCGGGCCCCCCCTCTCTCTCTCTCCCCCTCTGTCTCTCTGTCTCTCTCTCTTTCTCTTTCTCCTCTCTCTGTCCCTCTCTTTCTCTCTCTCTATCTCTCCCCCCCAATAAAGCTCTAAAAAGTCAACCATGGCTATGATTCTTTTAATCAGCACACTCCTCCGCCGGCAGGGCCGCCATGGGTGGGGACCAGCCGGGGGGGGGGGGGGGGGGGCAGCACCATTTAACCAGCACTGTAGCTTAACCAACATCGTAAAAATACTAACATTCTGGTGAACCGGGATTGCTGCGCAAAACCGTAAACTGCTCCGGGCACAACAGACGGCTTTTTCCATCTGCCCGGGCGTGGTACTTCCATGCCACACTGCTTTCTCCAATTAGTGAGTCCCCCACATTTCGGTCAGAGTAAACGGTTTCCTGAATCTCTGAGAACGACCGTTGAGCATCCGGTGGCGTCTCGCGAGCATTCTTGAGACCAGGGGAAACCCCCGGCCATGGTCTTCATTGGCTACATTGGTCCCTATTGCAGGCCTACATTTTATAGCCTTCTCCCATGTCTGCAGCCTGAGATATTTCTCGCATTGGGATCACCGCCGTTGGGTGCATCCTGGGGGCTACATGAGACCGACGTGTCTATCTGCTTGACGAAGCGGCACATGCTGTCTGGATTCCCGGGGAATCCTCTCCTCACGTAGCCGCGGCCCCTGCTTTTCTGGCTGACGAGCTAAAAAGCGGCCTGTGCCAGGATCTGCCCTTGGTTTTTGGGGACACCTGAAGCCTTGGCTCCGGATCACGTTTTTTATTTTTATTTTTATTTTTTCTCTCAGCTACAGTCATGGGACAAAGGGGCAGATACATTGGCGGATAGGGGTGGGCACTAGTAAACCTGGCCGAAAAACAGCGTCTCAGGAACTTCTGCCAGCAAACGGGCAAATAAGAGTTACTTTATCTCCAAGTTCTCCAAGCTTTCTGCTAAAGTTCTAAACCCTTCTTCTTCCCCACGTGGAACCTTTTCTGTCTGACTTCCGGCGGTGGGTGGGCTCAAATGGACAGGCTTGGACGGGCCCAAATGGACGGGCCCAAATGGGCGGGCTTGGACGGGCTCAAGTGGGCGGGCTTAGGCGGCTTCTATGACTAGCCCTAACTCATCTTAACTCCACCTACTCATTCTCAAACTGCCTTGTGAAGCACAGATGGGTCTGGAAGCAGCTAATTTCCATACAAATAAGTTTACAGTAGTCAGGATGGCTCTTAAGCCAAAAAAATCAGCTTATATCCTCAAACAAGTCTTCCGAAAGTATCGGTTTATAATTTGCCTACTGACAGATCTTCCAAAAGCTGTCCTTAAGCCATCAATCATCAGAAAAAAGAAAAAATCAGGACATAGAGTAAAATCCATCTCTTGTTCCCCAGACCTCCCCGACTAAAACTTAAGCATCTGGAGAGCAAGGCTCCTGACCCCACAGGCAAAAGAGTCATCTGTGGCATTTAAGGTGTGCCAGGAAAGGGATAAAAGCCCAAAAACAAAATTGCCAAGTACTGGCACTCGCTGACTCCCAAAATCTGTTGGGTCCCTGTTTTAAGTGAGGAAAAGGCCACAGGCTAGCGAATGCCCTGCCAGGCCATCAACAGCCTTGTTAAAGGTGCTGCCTAGAAAGACAAAGAGTCAGCTGACTGCCCCCAGGCACCAAGATGCATGGGTACATCAAGCTAAGACCTCCAACAGACCTAGGCTTGGATACAGACATGGCAGGGAACCCAGAACGCAGGGAAGCAATCCATTTCTTTCCTTCTGGACACCAGAGCCACTGACTCAGTCCTGGGAGTTTTGGGATGCCACCTCTCCTTTATTGTCGGGTACAGAGGACAGCCTTACCACCTCACCAGATTTAATTACACTTTCAGAGTTACTTAATGAAAAAGATTTCCACCTAAAATAAGAGCTCATTGCTTCACTCCAGATCCACTGCCTGTGTTTCTCACGTGCATACAGACAGGGCCCTGATCTTTGCCTTGTCCCTGATTACAAAAAAAATAAATTCTCATGTACCCTAAGCTTTTCTCTTCCCAGTTCCCAGTTCTAACTCACTGTTCAGCTAATGGTTCAGGCCTACCACAGAACCAGAGTCCAGAGATCATCAAATAAGAAACTGTAACAGCTAAAAGGTATTTACACCCCCAGACCCAAAAGGGTCTGGGCGCTACAAAAGACTTTAATGTAAACATCTATTACTATGAGATGCTTTTAACAATTGATCACCTGTCTCCTAGATGCTGAACTGGTAAAGGAAACAGGTGCTTTAAAATAATCTATCTCTGATAAAGCTTAACATGTTTCAAAATCCATAGGGACAGGCCGGATCTACCTCAGATAAATGTCAACATAAAATAATAATGATTCTTTTCTCTCAAGTTTTTTTCTGTGTCACCAGCATCTTGTCAGACAGAAAGTTTAGCCATAGCCGAGGGATACATGTCTCCAGAACAACAGATGACAGACAGCATCCCACAAGGCCTGTCTACCTCGGAAAACTCCCCTTCTCCATTCCCCCCAGAGCCAACTGATGTCCAATTGTCAGCTGGAAGCAGTTTTTGTGAGGAACGACGTCCCTAGTCCCATCTACCTGCTTTTTTTATAATAAGGGAAAGTCTGGGATGTAAGGGTTTGGTCTTTAATTACGTCATCAGCCTTCGTTGGTGTCCCAGCCTAAAAAGTGGGTGGGCGCTCTGTTCCCTCTCTTCCTTTCCACTCCTTTCTCCTGTCGGGCCCCCCTCTCTCTCCCTCCCCCCTCTGTCTCTCTGTCTCTCTTTCTCTCTCTCCTCTCTCTGTCCCTCTCTTTCTCTCTCTCTATCTCTCTCCCCCCAATAAAGCTCTAAAAAATTAACCATGGCTATGATTCTTTTAATCAGCACACTCCTCCACTGGCAAGGCCGCCACGGGCGACGACCAGCGGGGGGGGGGAAGCAGCTCCGTTTAACCAGCGCTGTAGCTTAACCAACATCGTAAAAATACTAACACCAACTCCAAAGACAGCTTTAAATTTTTAATTAAACTGGGACTACAAAAAGACCATTTGCATTAAGTGTCTGTAGAGAACAGCATAAACAAACATTTAGGAAGATTAATGAAATTTTATCCTGTTGAAAATGTGATATACCAACAGGCCAATTTACTCTTTTTCTTGGGACATTTTTTTCTGGCTTTTGTCCTTTTTCTTCAGATGTCTCATTTGTCCAGTGTTCTTCAGATTCCTTAGACTTCATTCTCCTGTAAGACAAAAACAAAAACCCTTCCCCAAGGCTAACTTTGGGGAGGTTCCCTTTTGGCAAGTTATAGCTGATCAAGTGAGAAGCATTTGTTAATCTTATAAGTTAGTTTAGATTGAATGGTCATACTAGTTAATGAACTATCATCTCTTCTAATTAAGAGGTCTCTCTTGTTCAAATCAAACCTTTATCAATTTTTATGGTATTCGTAGCTTTTCTTCTCCTGAAGAAACAAAAGCAAAACCTCTTCCCAATGTAACACATATCCTGGTATCCATTCTGAGGTCAGCACATCTTTAAAGTACACAGGCTGATTTAATTCTGTAGTGTTTTCTATTCAATGTCTCTCTGCAGCTGTTGCTTTTTCATTATCATTTAGAAAAATTCAAAGTTAATAAAGCATTATGCAATCTATTTCTTGGGCTTTTATTACCCCTTTCTGTTTATCTAGCATATCCTTTAGAGTTAAATTTGATCTTTTTATAAATGCTTGCCCTGTAGGATTGTGTGATATACCTGTAATATGCTTTATATTATAATAAGCAAAAAAACTGTTTCATTTTACTAGAGACATATGCTGGAGCATTGTCAGTCTTAATTTGTACAGGTATTCCCATGATGGCCATAACTTCTAGCAAATGTGTGATTATAGAATCAGCTGCGGGGCATTTACCCACCAACCCCACAGCTCCCCAGAGTTTTCTTGAGTGTGAGCAGCAGGAAATATTAGATAGAAAGATTTAGATTGTGGAGATCAACAGATAGAAAATAAAGGATAGCTTCGAGACGGCCTGGAACCTATTCAAACAAGCCCTGACTATCTCTGCCACAGGGTATTTATAGAGACACCAAGGGGTGAAGCAAAAGACCTCCCCACAGCACAGCCAAGTGCAGACCATCTCAGACACCTGCACTCAGGCCCATGGTCCTAATCATCATCTCTATTCAGACCTGCTGTGTAAAGCCACAAGGAACCTGAAAATGGGATCCCACAGGTCCCCCTTTCTTAATATATATAAAAAAAACTCGTTATTAAGAGTTCACAGCAATCTCCATAGCTGTTATACCTCCCAGTATGGGAGTAGAGGATGATAAAGATGGCATTTTCTTTTTTGGATTAGGTCCAAGGTGATTATAGCACTCTTAGCTGCATCAAGCCCTTTCTAAACCAAAAACCTAATGCAATTGCAAACTTAAAGAATCCTTAGCTTCATCATTACCATTAACAGTTATCATAAATATTGCTATGCATAGTCACAATTCTCCCAATCTTACAACTCAAAGCAAACTCTTAACAGAACCATTTGAATTAACATAAATGGTGCTATATATAGTTAACAATTTTCTCAGTCTTACAACTTTAACTCTTAATAGAATCATTTGGATTTTCTTGCTAACAGAACATAGGAAAAAATTCTGATGTTTACACAAACTTAAATATTTCCTTAACCCCACAAAACCAGGGTTCATTAATATCAATAGGTTAACATAATTTCTGCAAACATACATTCAACATTAATTCACTCATAACTCCTCCTTTTCTTTATAATTTTTTAAACAATCTCAAAACTTAAACCTAGTGAAGAAAACCCAAATTTTCACAATTCCTACAGACCCATATTGAAAAGCAATATTCTCAATCTAACCATTAATACTTTGAAAACTTTTTGCAAAACATTCAAAAGCAATTTCTTAATAAAACTCCTTACACTTTAAAAGTAGTCTCTTAGTATACCCCATTTGCATTTCTTACTAACAAAACATGACATTAATCCACTAAAACAAGAAAATATTTTTAAATTAAATAGACTAAGGAATATTAACTTTCCCTTTTCTTTATAATTTTTAGGCAAAATTTCAAGCCTAGTTAGAAAACCCAAACATGTCCATTTAAACAGTTCCATTTGTAACACAAAACCTGTTCCATAAGTAATTTCATTTTTACATAAACAGTTACATAAACAGTTCATGAATCACCAGTTAATAAAGCATATCTGCATACACAAAACTGCATCTTAAGTCTAGGTAGGAATAAATTTCTTCATTTAAACAGTTCCATTTTTAACACAAATAATTCCAGGAAACAGTTCCTAGGGCATCACTATAAGTACATTTAAAATTGTCCCATTGCAATGAAATCATTATTATTCATTTCATTTTCCAAGTCCCAAAATTCAAATAATAAGTTCTGGTATGAGTCTTCCAAATATGAAGATATCCATAACAAAAATCTTTTTGTAGTTTTATCTCATTTTTTAAGTTCAAAAGTTCCAAAAAAAAGTAAGTTCTGGTATCAGACTTTAACTTCCAAATAAGAAATGTTTTACGGGGCTGGAGAGATGGCTCAGTGGTTAAGAGCACTGACTGTTCTTCCAGAGGTCCTGAGTTCAATTCCCAGCAACCACATGATGGCTCACAACCATCTGTAATGAGATCTGATGCCCTCTTCTGGCCTGCAGTCATACATGCTGTATACATAATAAATAAATGAATCTTAAAAAAAATGAAAGAAGTCTTTTGTTATTTAAAAAAAAAAGAAATGTTTTACAACCAAAACTTTTTGCAGTTAACAATTTTAGTTCAAACAAGCATCTCTGCAACTTTTGTTTTTACAGACAAAGACCTTTATAGTTATAGTAATATTTTAAACTGCACTATTTTTTATGTTAGCTCAGGTTTTCTGTGTTGTGTTGATTTTCCACGGATCTCAGCTGCGGATGCCTTGTGCTGGTTCTGGTTTCCGCCATTCTTAGCTTCTTAGCGGCTTCTGGAGCTTTTGAAAACCACTCAGACTGCTTACTTTGCAGTCTATTAGGACACTACCTTCTGTGTCTCAGGTTCTTTCACCATATACATTAAGCATAGATTTACACTCAATATTTATACTTTTTACGAACTCACATATAACATATTAACATCTACTTATTTATACGTCTTAAGAAGACTATAGAACTACTTTAGCAAATATATTTCTTATTTACTTCTTATTTTCATCTTTTACAACTAGAATCTTTACTTATTTACTTCTTATATTTTTAAATTCTTATTTAAACTTGCATTTACAACTAGCATCTTTATTTCTTACAAGCTTATTACTACATGTTGTAAGACTACCTTAGATACTTCTTGCAAGCTTATATTCCTAAAGGAACTCTATAGATCTATTTTACAAACTTATATAGGGCTACCATTAGCATATATCTAACTTAGCAAACACCTCAAGATTTCTTTACACAGATCTACAATACAGAATAATTTCTACAAACTCACATATCTTATTTTCATCTTTTTCTACTTTTTTTTTGGTTTTTCGAGACAGGGTTTCTCTGTGTAGCTTTGAGCCTTTCCTGGAACTCACTTGGTAGTCCAGGTTGGCCTTGAACTCACAGAGATCCGCCTGCTCTGCCTCCCGAGTGCTGGGATTAAAGGCGTGCGCCATCACTGCCCGGCCTTTTTCTACTTCTTACTCTTAATTATTATCACTATCTCTATTAGAAAGATTCTCTTAACTAGACAGGAAGTACGTACATCATTTCTAAAGTTTAGAGTTTATAGTCAGCTTTGCTATACAACACTGGGATTTGGATGCCATGATTCTGTTGCAATTATTGTTAAATCCACACCTGTTCTTAAAAGACCTTCAATGACAGCATCATTTATTTATATTTGTATTTTGGTCTTTGTTTATTTATAGAAGTTTGCCAAAATATTCACTTTATGGTTTCTCCTGAATTTTTTGTTCTCTCTTCTATAGCTTTTCTGTCATCCAGAGCAGTATGGTTTCTTACAATAGGCATTAGCTTCTTTAATTGATCTGGGAAGGAGTTTCCTCCATGATGACAGGAAACAACTGAACTAAATTTGACATGGGCACCTGCAAGAGGCCCTTCAAGGTGTTTCCCAATGGCAAAAGGTTACCTTGACTGTCCCTTGTTGATATACATTCATTAGTCCAATGTTTGTTTTTGCCACACCATCTACATACTCCAGAATGGAGGGGCATTCTGTTGGGATTATTCTTAGAAAAAACATTGTTTCTAGCAATGCCCTGTTTACAATCCCTTCTTAGGTGACCTTGTTTACCACAATTGAAATTCCTAACAGTTTGATTTTTCTTCAAACCTCTGGAAATCACTTCTGCTATCCAAGCATCATCATGATAATGAGATTCAATATTGACTGTATCTCAGATCCATTCCTCTAAGGTTGCTGATCTTGCCTTTAATGGCCTAATTACCCTTGTGCATTGTACATTAGCATTTACAAAAAGCCAGAAATTCACTTATTATTTGTCTAGCTTCTGAATTTGGTATCATTCTATTTACTGCTGAAGTCAATCTTTGTAAGAAATCAGCGAAGGTTTCTTTTGTGCCCTGTATAACTTTAGTAAATGACTCAGTTTTCTTTTCTACTTGTTCAGTTCTATCCCAAGCATTCAAGGCTGCCATGTGGCATAAAGCCAGGGTGTGTTCAGCATATAGGGATTGCCTTTCTGCATTAGCATAATCTCCCTCTCCAAGAAGTTGGTCTCAGAAGATTTCCATACCTCTAGCCCTAGTTCTTTGTTCAGCGCCCCTAGCTTCATCTTTTCACCAGGTCCTCCATTGTAATTGAGGACCAGCCTCCAAGACTGCTGTAACCAAGTCTCTCCAGTCTTGGAATAAGTCTATTACAAGTTGACCACAAGTTTAACATCTGCTTCACAAAAGATGAATGGATGACATATGAGATTATTGCTTCCTTGGATCTCCTCAATCTAACATTTGTGCAAGAATCCATTCAGCTTTTACATAGCCTTGAGGATATCTATCATTTGGCATTTCCTGTAAAGTTACTGGATAAATTAAAGTTGGTTGTTTGAAAACCTTTGGCTGTCCCTCTCTAACCTTATAATGCAGTCCTTAGATAGCTTCTCCTTTAAATTTCTCTGTCTGGGTCTAAATATCTCTATGATCTATTTTAATAAGTTTTTCTAAGACTTTTATCTTGACACTCATGTTAACCAACTTTTTAAAAGATAACAAAAATGATCAGATAACATTTATAATTGACATTACATAAATCCCATCTAAATTAATTATCCTCTCATTTAATAGTTCTATTTTCAAATGTCCAGTGTATTATCATACAGAGACCTACCTCCCTCCATTGTAATAATGTTTCCCATTTTTTAATGTTGAAAAAACTCTTTTAACTAATTCTTCCCTTTAAGAATTACCAATTATCTCACCACATCTGCCAGCAATGACTATTCAGAAATGAGGCTGACTGCTTCTGCATGGAACAGTAGAAGCCCAAGTGGGTTTCAAGGCAGCTACTAGGTGTGGTAGCAGCCTGAGGAGGGAGTCCAGGGAGAACCCAAAACCCACCAGAAGAGAAGAAGCCAAAGAGTCAGCCATCTTCATGGGGGAACATGTGAAAGCAGCTAATTCCTGTGGGTTTTGGATTCCAAACGCCTATGGAGTTTGCTGCAGATAGACTGCAACAAAAACATGGCTGGTGGGGTAATGCCTCTGGCTGCATTCAGTGCTGGCCTGTGCCAGTGGCTTTGCAGCCACTGGCAAGCTGCTTGATCATGAATTTGTGCCCCAAATTTGGATGCCAGATGTAGCACAAATTCTTTATTTTTTTATTTAAGAATTTTTTTTCATTTTACGTACCAACCACAGATTCCCCCTCTCTTCCCATCTCCTACTCCTCCCCACTCTTCCCCCAACCCACCCTCAAGTCTGGTACATTCTGTTGAAGCATAACCAAGCCCCTCCCCCTGCATCAAGGCTGAGCAAGGTGTCCCACCATTGGTAATGGACTCCAAAGAACCAGCTCATGCACCAGGGGTAGATCCTGATCCCATTGCCAAAAGCCCCTCAAACAAACCAAGCTACACAACTGTCTCCCATATGCAGAGGGAGGGCCTAGTCTGGTCCCATGCAGGCTCCACAGCTGTTGGTCTAAAGTTTGTAAGTTCCCATGAGCTTGGTTCAGTTGACTCTGTATATTTCCCCATTATGATCTTGACCCCCCCTTGCTTATATAATCCCTCTTCTCTCTCTTCAACTGGAGTCCTGGCGCTTGGCCTGGTGCTTGGCTGTGGATCTCTGCATCTGCTTCCATCAGTTACTGGATGAAGGCTCTATGATAAAAGTTGGGGTATTCACCAATCTGATTACCAGGGTAGGCCAGTTCAGGAACCCTCTCCACTATTGCTAGTAGTCTAAGCTGGGGTCATCCTTGTGGATTTCTGGGAATTTCCCTAGTACCAGGTTTCTCCCTAACCCTATAATGTCTCCCTCTATCAAGATATCTCTTTCATTGCTTTCCCACTCCATCCTTCACCCCGCTCAACCACCCCATTCCCTCATGTTCTCATCTCCCATTCTCTCCCCTCTATTACTCCCCCTGACTCCAGTTTACTTCAGAGATCTCATCTATTTCCCATTTCCAGGGCAAGTCATGTATCCTTCTTAGAGTCCTTCTTGTTAGCTAGCTGTCTGGAGTTTTGGCTTGTAGTCTGGTTATCCTTTACCTTATGATGTTGCCTTTTTAAAATAAAGTTTTATTAGAATACATCCATGCCCATTTAGTTATTTCTGTGACTGCTTTTGCTTTAAAGAGCAAGACAATTTTGGTTTCTAAAATATAATTTAACAAATAACTAGTAGCTGATTATAAAAAAGGTTTTCCAGCTCTTGCTTTCCAGAGATGCTGGCATAGAAGAAAATGATTTATTTTTTTAAATTTTTTATTTTGTTTGGTTTTTTTTGCTGTTGTTTTTTTGACAGCATTTTTCTGTGTAGCCCTGACTGTTCTGGAACTAGATCTATAGGTCTGTAGATCGGACTAGCCTTGAACTCAGAGAGCTAAGAGATCCTCCCACCTCTGTCTTCTGAATGCTTTGATTAAAGATTTGCACCACCACTTCCAACTTTATGTTTTTGAAGTAAACCAGAAAAGATATTGTGGTGGATGGCATGTGGGGGTAATATAAAAAGATGTATAAGGGCTAATGGTTTTCTACCTTGAAAAGTTGTCTATAAATGATCCCAGTTAATAAGATGCAGGGAAACTAATCACTACCATTTTTGACATTGTTCTTCATTTTATACCCATTATGTGGTACAGTGTCTAATAAATAATTGATGTATAAATTATGTATGTTGAGTGTCAAATTAAGAAATTAGGTTTTGAAAATGAGAGGATATTTCCTAGGTAGGGAGATGCATCATTTAAAACAAAAGTAATATGTTAAGAACTGCTGTAGTGGTATCGATAGCTCAGGCTCAGCTAGTACTATCCTAGAAAGAAGACACTTTGACCAGCACATCCTTTTTACCTGTACAGTAGTGTAGGGTATTAATTTTATAATAGTATAACAGTTCTCAGTTTGGATCTAAAAGAATATTGTGGAAGAACATGTTTTTCCATGTGTACTTAGGATTACTATGGTAAAACAACTTCAGCAAAGTTAGTGGGAATAATGCTTTTGAGGAATAGTTGACGAAGACTGACATGGTGAGTTATTCTTGCTTAAGACAGCATACACCTATCATTATAACCAAAAATGTTATGAAGTTCTAACTGGAACGCCTCAGGAAGACCCTATTGAACCACTAATGGTCTTGTGATATCAGTGAGGAGTGTGTAAGAAAACTAATCTCTGATATCATTACAGTTATAGTCATATATTTCTTGGATCCTTGCAATGAGGAATTCCATTTGGAAAATTATTTTTACTTGGTGTTCTCCATTTAGTATCCTTTAAATTGCTTAATAGTATATTCTAGGAAACCTCTCCCCCACTCATAGTGCTGTCTTCAGAATAGAAAATAAAACAGATGGCCGAACAGTTAAAGAGTCAGCTCAGATGTGTAGATATCAGAATCTTCAGTGAATGACAGGATTTTACAATTCTTAGAAATCTTTCTCTTCCTCTTTTTAAAGACATTATTTTATGTTTATGAGTGTTTTACCTACAATTTATGTGCAACATATATATGCCTGGCACCCAGGGAAATCAGAAGAGGGTGTTGGATAACATAGAACTGGAGTTATGGATGATTGTGAACCACCATGTGAATGCTGGAAATTGAACACTGGTGTTCTGCAAGAGCTTCAAATGCTCTTCAGAGACACTTCTCCAGCCCCTAGAACTCATCTCTTACAATTTAAAGTATTCAAAACCCAAAAGGGATAAGCTGTAATGGTTGTGACATCAGGGTTAGGGTTAGGGTCAGGGTCAGGGTCAGGGTCAGAGTCAAGGTTAGAAGTTGGGTCAGGGTCAGAGTCAGGGTCAGGGTCTGGATCAGGGTCAGGGTCAATGTCTGGATCAGGGTCAGGGTAAGGGTCAGGGTCAGAGGGATAGGGTTAGGGTCAGGGTCAGGGTTAGGTAACACAAATCTTAAAAGGTCTTCTTAATAAATACAAACCTGGAGCTGGGTAGTGGGGAGAACGCTGGAAGATCAGAGAAACAAAACAAGCCACAGCCACCTCACCTTGGCAATTCCTCAGCTGATCCTCTTTCCTCAGACTGGAAAACTCTGAGTCCTCATCCAGAATGAATCTCAGCTGAACTGCTGCTCAAAAGCATAAAAACTTAACCAGCTCTAGTTCCTGGTTTTCATGCCTTATTATACCTCAGGGTTAAGGTTTGGGTTCGGGTTCGGGTAAGAGGGTTCAGGTTCGGGTAAGAGGGTAAGGGTTCGGGTAAGAGGGTTAGGGTTCAGGTAAGAGGGTTCGGGTTCGGGTAAGAGGGTTAGGGTTTGGGTAAGAGGGTTAGGGTTCGGGTAAGAGGGTTAGGGTTCAGGTTAGAGGGTTAGGGTTAGAGGGTTACGGTGAGGGTGAGAGTGAGGGTGAGGGTGAGGGTTAGGGTGAGGGTTAGGGTTAGGGTGAGGGTTAGGGTTGTTATAGTTAGGATGAGGGTTACGGTGGTTAGGGTTTGGGGGAGGGGGTGGGGGGGGGGGTGGGGGGGTATAGGGTAGGGTAAGAGGGTAAGGGTTCGGGTAAGAGGGGGGTTAGGGTGAGGGTTAGGGTTAGGGTTCGGGTAAGAGGGTTAGGGTTCAGGTAAGAGGGTTAGGGTTCAGGTTAAGGGTTATGGTTCAGGTTAAGGGTTCGGGTTTGGGTTAAGGG
>CABHPH010122101.1:0-18309 GCA_902168325.1 Peromyscus nudipes
TCTCATTTGTAAATAAAAAGCTGAAATGCCGATAGCCAGGCAGGAAGTATAGGCAGGATTGCCAGACACAGAGCACTCTGGGAGGAGAAAGGGTAGAGTCAGAGGAGTTGCCAGAAGCTTCAGAGGGAGCAGGACATCCTGGAGGACAGATAAAGCCATGACATGTGGCAGAATGTAGATTAATAGAAATTGGTTAATTTAAGTTGGAAAAGCTAGTTAGAAATAAGCTTGAGCTACTGACTGAGCATTTATAAGGAATATAATCTCAGTGTGGTAATTTGAAAGCAGCTGCTGGGATGGGAAAACTGTGCCTACATATAAATAACTATTATTCATTTTAGTTAAAATTAACAAAACAAAATTGGACTTTATAAAACTACTTTAGAGTTACAGATACTCAATACTATCCCATCATGTCTAACATGTTGTGCATTTGTGGGCATAATTTATACAGTATTTCCCGATGATGAATATACCAATACCCCTTGTTGGTGACTAAAACTGCCCATTATAGGGGTCCATATATACACAAAATTTTTATATATAAATATCGAAAGTTAATTTATAAATTAGCTACATTAAGAGACTAAAAATAACTAATAACAAAAATAGCATGGTTATACCAATATACTTATAGTAAATGTTACTTAATTTTACTATGCCCAACCATTCTTCTAAGATACAGTAATGACTAAACGGCAAGATATCTAGAAAGAACTGAGGGACTAGGCAGTATGATAGAGCCACTCCAATACAGCAACAATCAACCTGAGACAGCAACTAAATTACTTCTGAGGTGGCCTTACAATTGGGGAATAATGGAGGAGGATGTTGTAGATTCAAGCTTGGAACTCAGAACGTCACAGAACAATTTACAAATTATTTATGGCTAATATTGTCAAAATAATACTTTAAGACTACTACTAAACCCATGGATGGGAGGGCATAAGAGATACACATGCAAAGCAGATAACTGTGTATTACTCGTTTCTCCTGCAGTGCAGGATACTGGGCTGCCTTTTCACAGAGTTTACTTCTAAGATTCCCTCCAGAGTTCACTTGTGTCAACCATGAGTGTCTGCAGTGTGCAAGAAATAATGTCTTTTTTCCCTGATTGAGTCAGTTTCCTAGGCAAAGTATTCAAGAAGACCAGCTTGAGAGAGATAGAGAGAGAGAGAGAGACAGAGACAGAGACAGAGAGAGACAGAGAGACAGAGAGACAGAGACAGAGAGAAACAGAGAGAAAGAGAGAGAGAGTCTGAGAGTGTGTGTGTGTGTGTTACAAATTTATAAATGGCCTTATTAACTTGGATTACATGTCACAGGTTGTATTGTTCAACAATGACTGGACATTGGAGATGAATAGAACCTGATAACTGCCTAGTCCATGAAGTTGGATGCCGCAGTGTGCTGATATTTTATTTGTATAAATAAAGTTTGCCTGGAGATCAGAGGAAATAGCAAACCATTTTAACTAAACACAAAAGTCAGGCAGTGATAGCACATGCCCTTAATCCAATCACTTGGCAGGCAGGGTCTCTGTGTATTTAAGACCATACTAGGGAACAGAATCAAGCGTGGTGACACATGCTTTCATCCCAGTGCCAACCATAGAGACCTGGAGGTCTGTACAGACAGGCAGTGACAAGGAAGTGAGGTAGCTGGGCTAAGCACCAATGAGAGGGCAGAACATCAAGGCAATAAAAGGCATGAGTAGACAGGAAGTAGCTTACTTTGGAGGCGGTGGCATGGCATGGTGAGTTAAGGTTAGCTGGTGGCTATTCCTATTTCCCTGATCTCTAAGGCTTTCACCCCTATATTTGGCTCCATGTTTTTTGTTTAATAAGACCACTTAGGAATTCATCTATACCTCAGTGCTCCTGATTTGACACTATAATACCTAGAAAATTCTTGGAGCATCCCTGATGTTTAGTCCACATTGGAAAGAAAAAAGTGCTGGAATCTGATATGAGAGGAAGTTGGCAGCAGTGACACCCTAAGTGGAGTAGAGAGATACCAGGTGTGGGGTAGGCAATAACCCAGACATCCTTATATTGGAACTATCTGCTGTTCATTACGAGGGAAGACTTCCCTCCTGCAAACACCCTCAGAAACACAGGCATACCCCGAGTTATGCCTCCTAGTTCATTCTAGATCCTACTAAGTTGGCAATCAAGATTCACCATAGTAATAAGCTCAGTAAATTTCTTTCGAAAGAACAGTGGTAAAAGCTTTTCTTCAAATAGAATTTGCTAAGCTGAGCATGGTTTGGGACACCATTAAATTCTGCACTTGGGAAGCTGGGATCCCAGGTAGATCATTAAAAGATAATGGGATATAAGGCAAGACACCATCTCAAAAAAAGTGGTAGAGACAAAATATTCTAACTTACTTCTCTGGTACTGAGATAAAACATTGACCAAAATCAACAAATCAACTTATGCTTCCAAGACATGATCCATCATTGGGGAAAATCAGGATAGGAACTCAGGTGGGAACTCAAAGCAGGACCCGTGGAGGAATGGTGTTTATTGGCTGGCTTTTGTTTGCTCTGGTTTATGTTCAACCAGATTACAAATGTAAACTAGGACCACAGGCCCAGGGATATTATCACCCAGAGTAGGCTGGATGCCCCTACAACAGGCAACAATCAAGATAATTGGTGGCGGACCTGAGACTCCTTCTTTTCATGTGACACTTGGTTTTATGATGTTGACATTAAAAAACTAACCAGGGCATGTAGTTGTCTTTTTTACTAGAACGGAATAGTAAATTAAAATACAAGGCACTTTTCTGTAGGAATTGAGATCTTTCATTACCTCTTCCAGTTAAGTACTCATCTGTGGTGATATTTTGATTGTACTCTAACAAATAAAGCTTGCCTGGAGATCAGAGTGGGGAGTTAGCCACTAGTTAACCATAGAGGCCAGGCAGTTGGTGGCACACACCTTTAATTCCAGTACTAGAGAGGAGGAAACAGGAAGTGTTATGGCTGGATGGAGAGAGGAATATAAGGCAGGCAGAAACAGGAGCTTTGTCCCTTTGGGGCTAAGGAATTGTTGAGGTAAGAGGTGGCTGTGGCTTGCTCCTTTATCTCTGATCTTTAGGCATTTACCCCAATATCTGGCTCCAGGTTTTTATCATCAAGACCAATTAGAATTTGTGCTACACTCATCATCATGTGTTTCTAATTTACCACTGACTACATGGCCTTTCCTATCTTCTACTTACAAGGGGATATTATCTGTAAAGTAAAGGATAACCATGCTACAAACCACAGACTCAGAGAGACTAGGTAACAACATTCTCATAGTCAATAAACTTACTGGGAAAATAGGGAAACAAGAAACAAGACCCAGTTAGCAACTCCCGTCCATTTATGCTGCACTGCAAGAAGTCCTTACTATCTTAACTAGCCTGGAGAAGGCAGTCAAGAAAGGAATGCAATATCTGACTCCATTTGTTCATTATCACTTGCATATTGAACCTACAAAAAAAGTTTCACTATAAAGCTTATAGAATTATACTAATGTTCTTAAAATTTATCTATTTTCTTTATAGTAATATTTTCCAAGGTTACAACGGACTATACAGATGATATTTAAAATTTTATGCTGTGAAGTCTATGTACTTTCCCAGTCAAAGTAAAGAATAAAAACATCTAGAAAATACTGATAGCTTGATTTAATAATTATGAACCATTACTATGCAATCATAACATATACAGGTTAGACCTATGCTAAAAGGCTAGCATTTGCCAACTATGAATAAGTATATGACAGAGCACACTGTGAAACTGAAACCAAAGTATAATACTAGGAAGTTTAAATTCTTGAATATATTACTTACTTAAAAAGCTAATTATAATTTTCTACATTTGAAACAAACTAATAGAAAATACTACGAATTACAGCAGCATGTCAGAATATGCATACATTGAAAATATATACAAAGGAATTCTTAAATTTCTTTGCAAACAATTATATAGAATTTTGGTAGAACAAAACAATCAAAATTATTGGGAAAATGTCTACAGAGATAGGAAAATATTGTAGATAAAAAGTTTTCACAATATTTTCAATTGTTTGAATGAAATTGATGTAAAAAATGGTTAAAAGTCTTTACAGTACTTGCACTTCAAAATTCTATGTGAAAGAGATATGAGACAGGTCAATGTAGCATGAGTCTTAAACGTTCTTATTAATAAAATCAAACCTGAGGCAGGTATTGGGGTGAACACTGGAAGGTCAGAGAGACAGAATAAGCCACAGCTATCTCACCTCGATGAATCCTCAACTGGTCTTGTTTCCTCAGACTGGATGCCCCGAGCCCTCATCCAGAATGGGTCTCAGCTGAATTGCTGCTAGAAGCCTGAAAGCTTAACCAGCCACATGCTTCTCCAGGCCAAAGGCCTCTCCAGGGCCAAATGCCTGCTCAGGCCAAATGCCTCAAGTTTCTGGTCCTCACGCCTTATATACTTTTCTGCTTTCTACCACCACTCCCTGAGATTAAAGGTGTGGCTTTCTGGGATTAAAGGTGTGGGTCACCACGCCTGGCTGTTTCCCATGTGGCCTTGAACTCACAGAGATCCAGAGGGATTTCTGTCTCTGGAATGCTAGGATTAAAGGCGTATGCTACCACTGCCTATCCTCATGTTTAATATTGTGGCTGTCCTGTTCTCTGACCCCAGATAAGTTTATTAGCATACACAATATTTTGGGGAACACAATACCACCACAGGTCAACATGCGTCTACATAGGAAGGAGAAAGGAGTCTGAGCTATGTGGTATTACAGAAATTGTAATGTATTAGTAAGCAGAGTTGAAAAGGTTATTTAATAAATGTAGTGTAGGGAGTTGTCCATGACTCTGTATGTGATGAAAGTAATGTCATAAATCAATAAAGAAGTTAGGGTTTTTAAATGAATAGAGAAGGAAAATGATTATTTGTATGGAATGAATGCAATGAGATTCAATTCTTTAATCAAAGATAGACCTGTATGAAATAAGAAGTTATGTCAAAAGTAGTATCTTTGAAATCTGGAATAATACCCTATTATTTAGGTTGAAATTGTGAGGCATCTCTTAAGACAAGATTTCTTCTCATAAAACCAAAGACTGACAAATGGGATTACAATAAAACGAGCAAACTTCTGTATCTAAAACACTTTATAGACATTGAAAATTCAATTTGCAAACCAGAGAAAGATATTCAAAACACATATAACCAATAAAGAAATATAAAAACCTCCCACAGATCAGCATGAAAATGACAAACTGGCTAATACAAAAGCAAGAAATACACAAGAAAGCACTTTGAAAGAGGCAATTCATAGAATTACAGAAGATGAGAAGAGACAGTCAATCACATTTATTATCAGATACATGTATACTGCAAACTGAATGGATTCAATTTTACACATTTTCCAGGCATAGTGAAGAAGTGTGACAATGTCACATGCTTGAAGACTGATTCTTCACCCAGTCTAAAGAGTTGGCAGAAACAGTCATTGTTTTTAGCCTCTTAGATTCCTAAGAATTTTAACCTTCATACACTTACTAACCATGAACTGCATTTCTAAGTACACATGCAGAAAACCATAAATACATTCTGTAATAATACTAAAGGAAGTTATTTTCAGCACTCTTCACACAGGAGTAGTGGAGTGGTGTGGCTGTAAACAGCAGCTCTGTAGAGGAGAGCAAAGCTGTGTCTCCCTGCAAGCAAAATGGATGAAAGGGGTATGAAATAATAAAAGCCATTTGTAAAGGGCTCAGCATAGATTAACTATAACTATCCATAATATAAACATACATATTAACATAATATTAAAATCATAAACTGTCCTAATTTTCTAAAAAATACAAATTTCAAACCACATGGCTTCTAAAAATATTTGGAAATGAAAAGTTTGAAGGTAGGTAAGATAAAGACGATCATGTTAGTAGCTGTCTTTTTTTTTGTTGTTGTTTGTTTGTTTGTTTGTTTTTTCAACACAGGGTTTCTCTGTGTAGCTTTATGCCTTTCCTGCATCTTTCTCTGTAGACCAGGCTGGCCTTGAACTCACAGAGATTCGCCTGCCTCTGCCTCCTGAGTGCTGGGATTAAAGGCGTGCGCCGCCGCCGCCGCCGCCGCCGCCGCCGCCGCCGCCGCCGCCACCACCACCTGGCCTGTTAGTAGCTGTCTTATGGGATAGAAAAAGGGGACTACTCTCAGTTAAGACAATATCAGGGGAACTAAATTATCAACATTAACAACTTTATAACAATTTTTCATTCCTCATGTGTTATCCATTTATATTTATAATCTTAATATGATATTAATAGCTAAATACACACCCATTAGTGTTTTTGCACATGAACCATTCTGAACAAGGATAACACATCATTGAAGTCATGACAAATTTATCCTATTCTCTTTATTTGAGGCTTAAAATTTAACAGCTAAAAAGATGCAGAATGGTAATCAAAGACAGCCAAAACCCCTTCTATGCACAATCACAGCTATGTGATAAAATTGTAAGCTCTGCCAGCACCATACCACTATGTCATTTCCTAGCATGGAGTCTTTCTTCAATGACATGCCTCCTACTCTGTATGTTTTAATTTGTTTTGTTTTGTTTTGTTCAAATGTGTGGCTCATTTATTCTCCCATCTTTATAACCCCCTGTCCACAAATATCCCTATGTAGCCCAGATGGACCTTGAACTTGAGACCCTTTTGCCTCAACTTTCCAGGCACTGGAATCACAGGCCTATACCACCCCAGGCTTCATTTCAAGTTCTATTTAATAAAGTATTTCTCTGGTTTGTACCTTGCTCACAGACAATATCAAGCCCTGTGCTGCCATATATCACTTGACTGCTTACCTGTAGGAGGTAGTTTTCCTTCCTGAACTGTGAAATTTTTAAAGCATGAATAGATGTCTCTTTAACTTATATATTTCTAAACTATGTACTGCTCCTAGAATGTAAGCAGACATCCAGAAAATATCAAATTAACTCAAGAATAAGCACCAAAGTGAACCTGCTAATTGAAAACTGCTGGACTATATCCATTCTAACTACTGTTCATTGTAAAGGCTCCCATCTCAAATGAACCCTGAACTGTTCAACAATTTAGTGGACCAGAGCACTGGGAATTTAGTGTGATTGGCATAGCCCCATATCTACTGTAAGAGATTGGAAAAAAATGTTTGAGTTTCACATAACACTAGAAAAAGAATCACTCTTACCTATTTTCTGGATCTCTCTTTCTGGTGACATTGTCTCTGAGCACATGTTTAACATAGTTTCCCTTTCTGGCTAGTATGTCCTGTATTCTCTCCTCACTGGCCTTAGATAACATACCTGCTAATCTTAGTGCCCTTCACACATTCCCTTTTCAGTTTACAGGGAACTATCAGACACTGTACCCATATTTGCCACCTAAAATACAGAACAAAAGTGATGCAAGTTCACAGGCTGCTGCTGGTTAGTGTACAGAACATGCATTCTAATCCATAGGTCAGAAACACTCTGAAGTTTTAGGAAAAAGGGTCAGCCTTAATCCTCTTACAGATAACATCTCTGAAAATGTGCTTAGCCAGACTGTGTAGATGTCTGGTCACACTCATGCATCTTCTCTAAAGCAGTTACTATTCCTGAAAGCATTTCAGAATTTTAGAATCTCATAAGACAAAATCAAATAATTCTTCTGTCAGCATTCATCAAAATGCTTCTCGAATATCCACTGTTAACTGTGGTACTTTCCCCGACCACTTCCTTCCACTTTCTCACTTCCCAATGCTAACGCAGATAATGTCAGAGAGTTATTTTTCACCCTTTCAGTTTGACAAGTGTAAGGATGAACAGGAAACTGTTCCTGGTCCATTTCTTCAGCCATGCCCTGCTGCTCTATTCCATTTCTTTTTCTCTTGCTACACTGTGTTTCCTCTTTTGCATCATAGCCATGAAGAAATAAGTCTCTTTTCTGTATGAAATTCAACTTGAATTTTAGGAAAGGAAAATACTGCACGGGGCTCTTCAACTACCAAACATTATATGAAAGCACGATGTAAGATCTAACAAAGTCGACAGAATGTAGGCTTCAGTAACTGTAGTGTCGGCAAATTGAAAAGCCTGTCCCAGAAATTTTAAGACTTACCCTTATGCTTCTGTTGCCTGAGAACCACTTGTGATACCACAGTCTGTATTACTCAGGGTTCTCAGGATGTGCAGAACTGATAGAATGAACATGATACCTGATAGATTAGATTAGATGTTAGCTAGCTAGCTAGCTAGATGATAGCTGATAGATATTAGATGATACGTAGATAGATACATGGATACATAGGCATAGACATAGATGATACAGATAGATAGATTTAGAGATATGAGCTCTGCTAGAGTGTTCACTGTTCACTTCTCTGTGGCAGTGATAGAATCCTCACATTCATCTTCCCCATGACCAGAAAATGGTCTACAACTGGAGTTTTTCTGCTGGCATGTGGGGGATGTAGTACAACTTGTGCCATCAAAACATTAATGGATTGTTCCTGGATAGTGCCCACTTCATATGTGGTGCAGGCGGCTGAACACCAACCATATGGTTTTCCGTCTGAAGTGTTATTGCTAAATCAAACATTCAGGATGAACAAAAGTGGCTTTAATCCTTAAGTAATCTGTGAGGTGCCTTTTGAAGCCATAGAGATAGTTCATTCTCCAGCACTTTTTGACTCCACCTTTTAAACATGAGTTAGTGGCCTTTGTGTATTGAATTAGTGTATTTTGTCATTCTGAATATATTTATTATTTGTCTTTCCAGTGTAAAGATGTTCCTTTGGGAACTTCTTATCTTTTATTTAAGAAAAATAAAACATTTATTCTTAAAAAAACCTTATCTTTTATTAAAGAAGTCTATATACTAATGTAATTTTTTAAACTAAAACTTTAATGTTATAATAATTTTATTAATTAAATTTATTCATTTATTATACATCCTGACCACAGTTTCCCCTCCTTCCTCTCTTCCTATTCCATCCAAAAACCGCCTACCCCAATCCACTCTGCCTCTCTGTTTCAGGAAAGGGTGTGGGTGAAACAAAGCTCAGCATATCAAGTTGAGATAGGACAAAGCTCCTCCCCTTGTTTTAAGGCTAGGCAAGGCAACTCAGTATGAAGAATAGGTTACAGAAACTGAACTAAAGCATTAGGGACAGTCCCTGTTCACACAACTGAGAGTCCACAAGTAAATCAAATTACACAACTGTCAAACATATGTAGAGGACATAGGTCAGTCCCATGCAGGCTCCTTAGCTCTTGTTCTAGAGTCTGTGAGTTTCTATGAGCCTAGGTCAGTTATTTCTGTGAGTTCCGGTGTGATGATTGATATCTCCTCCACTCATACAGTCCTTCCTCCCTCTCTTTAACAGAATTCCCCGAGATTGGCCATGTGCTTGACTGTGCATCTCTGCATTTATTTTGACTGTCCCAGCAGTCAGAGGTCTCTGTCATTTCTAGAATTTCGGAAGTTGCTTACATTGTACTTCCTGTTTACTTAGGTACTATTATCTCCTTCTGGGGTCTTTGATGGAGTTGAAGACTATATAATTGTAATTATAGTTTTCCTTAGTTATGATAAAAGGTAAAATAGCTACAAAACTTTAGACTAACAAAGATAGGATAGATGATAGAGTATTTTCTTTAATTTTGCCAATTACAAATAGAACAGATATTGTAACTGTAATTCTTGCTTGATAACTTTTTTGTTATATGTAATTTTACTATGTTAAAATAAAAACCTTCCTTTTTGATTAGACAGAAAAGGGGAAGTGCTGTAGGAGGGTATTTCTGTATGCTGTAAATATGTGCTGCTACCATTGGTTAATAAAGAAGCTCCCTTGGCCTATGACAAGCCAAGTTATAGCCGGGTACGAAATCCAAGAGAGATAGAAGGAAAAGAAAGGCAGAGTCAGGAAAGATGCTGCAAGCCACCAGAGGAAAAAGATGTAATAGAACACAGGTAAAGCCACAAGACATATAGCAATACATAGATTGATAGAAATGGGTTAATTTAAGATGCAATAGCTAGCTAGCAATAAACCTGAGCCATAGAACAAACAGTTTGTAAATAATAAATAAGCCTCTGTGTATTTATTTGGGCCTGAGTGGCTGCAGGTCACAGGAAATCTTCCAGCTTCAATCAGTCACTAGATACTTTCTCACCTATGTTCACAGCACCTTTACTCATAATATTTAGAACCTGGAAACAACCTAGATGCCCCTAAACTAAAGAATGGATAAAGAAAATGTGGTACATTTACACAATGGTGTATTACTGAGCAGTTAGTTAAAAACAATGACATCAGGAAATTTGAAGAGAAATAATGGAACTAGAAAAATCATCCCGAGTTATGTAACCCAGACCCAGAAAAACAAACTTGGTAAATACTCACTCATAAGTGGATATTAGCTGTAAAGTAAAGGATAACCATGCTACAATCCATATCCCCAGAGAGGCTAGTTAACAAGGAAGACCCAAATGGGGATGGAGACAAATGGATTTCCCTGGGAATGGAAAATAGAAGAGATCTCCTGTTTAGACTGGGAGCCAGCGGGGCTGGGAACATGAGGGATTGGGTTGTTGGGGGGATGGATAGAAAAAGAGAATAATAAAAGAGACATCTTGATGTGGGGGGTATTTTTGGGTCAAGTAGAAACCTGATACACAGGAAACTCTCTTGAATCTACAAAGATGACCTGGTCTGAAAGAGAGGAAAGAAAGCCCCTCAGATGTCAATTGAAGGCAGTTAGCACTGGGCTTGATTTTGCGTCTTATTTCAATTAAATATCTTCCAATTTTTAAAATTAGTGGCTGGTTATTCTTCATAGCACATATTCTACATAATTCATATTTTAGGGTCTAACATTTTACTAAGCAGAAATCATAGCTCACTGTCATCTCTACTCAACAGAAAGTCATGTCTCTTTGTGTTATGACAAATGTCTGGTGGATCTGTCTGTGAATTGATGGCCTCATTATACCCTGAGGAATTGGTCTAACTTACCTTTGGGGCTATAAGATAAGAACAGAGGGATTGGTGTTCTCTTGTTAAGGAAACCTAGTCATCATCTTTCCTTTGGAATTGCATGTTCTACTAGAAATTTTGAGGAGAAAGGAAACACATGCTACACACATTAGCAAGGAAAAGGCCCAGTACTGACTTGGAACTCTCCTTATGTATCCCTTGCTTCTCTCGAGTTGCATTATTTCTTCCACATACTTAACATGAGAAATCTTGAACTCCATAGTCAGTCAGCAGACAAAATCTTGGGCAACCTGTTCTTTCCATGACATTAATGCAAATAGTGTTCATCATGTATCTTACCAGATCTTTCCTGGATCTATAATAATAGGGAGAAATTGGGACTCAAAGATTTATTTGCCATTATTCACGAAACTTAAAGTAAAACTTTCAGTTCTTAGGCAAATATAATGCCAAATTATAGAATTCCATGAGCCCCCTTACATCCCAACATATACAGCCCCACACACACACTCGCACACGCGCACATACACACACACACATGTTTCATTTTATTTTGAGATATTTAATTTTGTTATGAAAGGAAATGTAACCAAAGCTACACAGGCATAAGCATGTTCTTAACATATAGTTTAACACATTAGTAACATTTTTTTTTAATTTTTATCTGATTACTAAAACACCATAGTCACTACTACTTAACTCCTGGTTCTATTCTAAGAAGTGAAAGAGTCATCTTCTCCTATCTGACCATTTCCATCTCCTTGAAATTATTACCTGCTATTGCCAGATGTGCATATTTCTAAATATCATTTACTCTAAGAGTAACTTCAATCCTGCTGCACTTTCATCTTAAGGAGTACATATACGTGAGTTTTAATGATCATCAAATGTGCAAGATGAGGAAATGATTTCAACTGGACTCTTATTCTCTCTATGTAAAAATGCATCCATTGCCCAGTTTCAACTATACTATGATGTGGAAATGATGTTAAGGATGAAGGTCATAGTTAGGAAAAATGATTGGTGGAATGGAATAAATTTAGGCCTAATCATTCCATTTTTTTCATTAGTGATATGCATTTATTTACTGTACATGATTTTATGCAAATATGAGAACTCAAGTCAATAATCAAAGTTAAAATTACTCCAAATGCTGTGCATCTTCCTAGGTTCTTCCAATAATATTGCACTTGCATTTTTCAAACCGTATTTTACCCAGTCAGGCTTAAAATATTGCTCTGCTCTGCCTTTCTTCTTCTGAAGTGACATCTTGAAAGCGACACCTTGTGTGTTAGAGACGACAGACTAAAATAGATTCAATAAACTGTCTGTCTAATTTATGCTGCACACAACATTACACAGGGACAGTGTGCAATAAGGCAAAAAGGAAGGAAATAAATAGTGCTTCTGGCATTTCTGGGAGTTCAAGTTTTGAAGCCTTGGGGACTAATTCTTGTTGGCTGTTTATATCTCAATCTCAAGAAACAGCTGGATTTATAAATATCCCTTTTGTCCTACAATTCCTTATGTTTCACACAACTATCTTGAAAATGTTTGTTAGCAAATTTTGGCTAGCTTTTTCCCCATGTTGGAGAAGTGGAACAGTTTTTTAGGTTTAGTATGGATTTAGCTATAGCACTGTCCCTATGAAACTTACTTTATTTCAAGAAAATAGTCACCCACTTGCTAATTACAAACACAGGCCCCTTTCCAGAATATAGACTTGATTACAAACCAATAGGGAAATGGTCAGAAAGCATAACATGCCTAGATTTGTTCATCACACTAACTTACACAGAGCCAACCATGTCTTTAAAATCATGTCCATGGGAAATTCACTGGTGGGAGACTACAGATGCTTTGTTAATTAAATAAAGTGAAACTATTAGTAGGTAATGTCTTTTTTGTTTTGTTTTAATAAATTCATTTATTGTTTATGATTAGTAAATGTTTGATTTGTATACCAATGGGTCAGATAAAATTACTCAGGGAAATATGGATTGCAAGCAGGAAAGCTTAAGAAGCAAACTTTATTCTAACCATTCTTACACGTTCAACCTCTTCAAACTCTTAAGCCAAGAGACCTTAGCGCCTTCTTGCTTCCCTCGGTATCTCATGGATCTTGCCCCTTTAGTGAAAGTATATGGTTCTTGAAGCTTCTGTTGCCCATTGTCCCAATGCTATTCCACTTTTTTTTTTATTCAAGGGTACAACACTTCCAATCTCATATACCATATTGCCTATGTTGAATAGTTAGTAATCTTGTTTGTCAACATGAAATTCCATTAAATATTTTAAAAAATGAGGTCATTTTTACCACATTTGAAGTAATTATTCAATATTATTTAGACACTTTATAAACTATTTCAAGAGATAAAAGAATTAAATGATTTTGTGCTTTAATTAATTATGACCAATGGTGAATTACTGCAATGTGCATAGTAAAAATAAAAAATAAAAAGAATAATAAACTTTTAAAACTACTAAGATGCTGTTTATCGTTTGTGTTAACCCAAATCAGGGCTTTATTTTATTTGAAAGAGCCATATCAAGTTATTTGACATTTTTCTTTGTCCCATACTTAGCTGAAAAAGTATTCTACTTTAAAGGACTGTATTTCTTGATATTTCTTATTGATTGAGGACTTACATTGGATCATAAATTTGACCTTCCTTTTTGGTGGGAAATGCTTTATGACTCTCATATTCACCTTCTGACACCTCAGCTGTAGCCATAAAATGAAACAGAAGCATCACACTCAAGTAAATGTCATATTCTCTGACCATGTTTTCAGAGTGAAATAAAGAGGCTACAATGGAACAAACACTCCAGCAGTGAAGGGCACACTCACTGACAAAGTCAGTTTAAAGAAGGGCCTGGAGCAGTCACCTAGTTGAGATAGAAAATGAAGGCAGCATCACCTCTCAGAATCTAGAGATAAAAAATGTGAAAATATTTAAAATTCTGGAATGATCTGTAAAGGAGAAGATGATATTACTAAAATATCCTGATATTAACTTGGATTAAAATAGATTTTAACATGACTTATGCTTTATGTATACTTATTCCTTTTCCAAAATCAGTACTGTATGTTTTAAGTATTAAAAGTTAGGTGCTTATTATTTTCCACAAATAAAAATATAACTCCAGCCAGGCGTTGGTGGCGCACGCCTTTAATCCCAGCACTCGGGAGGCAGAGGCAGGTGGATCTCTGTGAGTTCGAGGCCAGCCTGGGCTACCAAGTGAGCTCCAGGAAAGGCGCAAAGCTACACAGAGAAACCCTGTCTCAAAAAACCAGATATATATATATATATATATATATATAACTCCAAACTTCTTAAACTTAGAAGGCTAATTGAGGTATAAGACTGATGAAAATTGTGATTAGCTACAATATATTAACAATATCATAGGGAATATGGGAAGTTTCTTAATTTCATAGTGTGAGTTTTATTTAGTAATGTTCTTCCACCCTGGTAGAGTGTGACACATTTTGTTTATGTTTGTGTGTCAATCTGAGAGCTCACACTGTCAGTAGCTGGTCACCTGTGGAAACCAGATTAAAGGCCCACAGAGAGCTGTTGGCTCTCACAGTTACTGCACTGGATCTCAGCCAAAGGGCTAAGAGGCCATCCCTCACTGCTACTATCTGGGCATTTTCTGAAGTTGTGCTTCTCACATAAGCACTGGTTGCTGCAAATTCCCTTATCTTCTAAACCTTGCTCAATCTGGCTTTGGTGAAGTATAACCAAGAACAATATGAGAAGGGAATTTCTAGAAAAGTTAGTTTCAGAATACCCAAATAGAAATTAAAACTAGCATAATTCCATTAGGTTGTTAATTACTGTGGAAAATTATGTTAGTGCTGCCCATCATATAACAAACTTCTAGACACAGATCCTACACATTGACAAAGTCTTTCTCCATGAGACAGGGCAAATTTCTCTGCACAGAAGTTTTTGACTAAATTCTACATTTATCTTTGAATTCCTATGTGTCTGACAGATTGTAATCACAATAACAAAGTAGCTGAGATGATCCATCTAAATGGAAAAAAATGAATTTGTTTTGTTTATAGTTTTGGAATATCTAGTCCATGACTGTTTAGCTCATGACTCAGGTATTGTTGCATGGTGAGAACGTAGGTGCTGCAAAGAGTTCTCCCCTTGTTCTGGAAGCAAAAAACAAAGAGAAAGATCTCATGATGCCCTAGGATGTCACATCTACAACTATGTAAACACCTCAACTACTAAAGGTAGTACTACCTTCCAATAGCAACATATTAGGGACCACATCTTAAGTAAGCACATGGGCCTTGGCGAGGCTCACTATTTGACATATAGTATAGTTGAAGGACAAAGTTCTGAGTACATTCCAGTGAGAGCTGTTGGGGTAGACAACTGCCCAGTGAGTCTCTAGCAACTGCATTCATTTTCTTGACACAGATATAGTAGCTTTTATAGTTGCTAATAGTTCCCTAACAGCTTTGCTTGTCAAGAGTTCCATGTTGATGGCAATAGAAACGCTTTTCACAGAATCAACATCAAAAGTTTCAATCTCCCTGAAATCATAGATAAATTGATGAATATTCCTTCAAATTCATATAAATACCGAGGCCAATTAACCAGCTTTTATGCTGATTTTTGAGATTTATGTATTAAAATGCTTAAATTCTAAATGTAAACATTGTCATTTTCACATAAGTATAATATGAATATTATATATTTTCTATATACACATATATAGACATATATTTGTTGTAGCCATGAAGAATTCAACCTGTCCTTATTTGGAACCAGTTGACTGATAAAGAGAAATATTGCCATCAGAATGCAGGTTCCTACATGCCCTTTTAGAATTCACTGCTAAAATATAATTGCTCTTCTTGTCTTCTATCAACAGAGATGAATTCTTACACGCTTATATGTGTACTAATAAAATCACAGGTACATGTGTTTCAGTATCTGCCCTCATTTCCTTAGCATTGTATTTTCTTGTCACCCCTTTCGACAGTGACTACAATTAACATGCTGTTGAGTAATAATAAACTGTGAGAAACCTGTTAGGCCAATATACTATTTATCTACTCTGATGAGCATAGCCTGTTTCCTGGCTTTTTGCCAGTCAGATTCTGAACATTTGTATGTCATGTCTCTCTGATAGAAAAGGAGAGCTTCTACAGTGCTTTCCTAAAAATGGAATGGCTCTTTCATAGAGAATATATGTTTGAACTATGGTTCACACTGTAAATCATTTTCAAACTAGATTTGTAATATGTTTGCAATGAGGATATGTTTGCCATGAGATAGTTAAGGAACACTAGTTAATTATGTTCTTCAATGTTCAAGGATTTATTGATACATTTTATTTCTGTTTGCTTCCCTACCTATTAATGATAATCTCTGGTTGACCCCACTACCTTCTAAATTTTATCATTTGCTTCTCACTTTACACAGACTATGCTTTGAGAAACAGAATAATTATTTCTTCATGGGGAAAATATTTTATCAGAGAGCTTAATTCATTATCCTATCTCATTTCTTGTATATACACTGTCAGAAACTCATAGGTGTTCAAGAGAGCTGAGCTGCCAAGGGTGAGAATAGGTAAGACAAGAGCTCAGAACTAGAGTTACCCCTGTGATTATATGCACAGGATAAATCAAAGATGAGTCAGACGGAACCCCAGTTTTTGCTCTTTCTACACATTAGCTCCATGTCTTCCCCGATGGCATTACACAGATGGATCAAAATAGATGTGTAATGATTTTCAGTATCCAGGGAGTGCCTAATCATTTAGCGAAGATAGAGATTGAATGCAGAGCAAAGAGGGATCAGTCCAAATGTGGGAATATAGTAAGTACTGAGTCAACATAGAGAAGTGTCTTCAAGTGCATCCCTCCTTCCTAAGGAGGTATCAATGAAGCATCTGAGCTACTCTCAGTTTAAGACCCCTGGTAGCCAGCACATGAAGATGCCAAAGCTAAAGATACAGATATATAGCTGAGAGCATAGCCAACCTATAAATGCCTGCATAGTGATTACATCTTAAAAAACTACAAATTCTAGGGCTGTGCTGGGTATAGGGCTAGCAAGCACCAAAGAGTCTACATCATAGTCTTGGCAACTGCCTACTCTAGCCCTGAAATAGCACATGAAGCTTTTTATATGGGATACACTCTTCATAACCCCCACTGATTTAATTAAACTTCACATTATCAGCTTGATTTGTCCTTTGCATCTCTTTACTCTTATTTACTTTCTAGATTTTTGTGTCATTGCCTTTGAAGTCTATGCATTTCTTTCCAAATTTGGTTTTATAGACAGAGCCTTACCTTCTCTATATATAACTTGTAGCATTTAATTAAATTAAATCTAATATATATATATATATATATATATGTATGTATATAATTCAATTGCCACTCTATAGTTACTGTTTGTCTTTTGTTTACTCTGTTGCCTGCCTTCGGATTAATCTACAATTGGTTGCTATTCCAATTTTATCTTTTTATTAAATTTTAGTTTATACAGTGTACTTAGTCTTCTTTTGGAAGGGAACCCAAAGATTGCAACATGCATTCCTGAAACATTATCATTAAGTGTGATAAAACTACAATTACTTGAGGAGAATGTATCTCCATCCCTTATTACTTTGTTTTTGATATTCACCATTCTGGCAGTGATGTGCCCAAACATAGTGTAATTGACTTATTTTGGGGAGACATTTACTGTTTTATGAAGCTACTTATGCTGCACAACTTTGAAAACAAGAATATTGGTCATTTGTTATCCCAAGTTTGCTTTCTTTATATTGCTTACTGTCTTTTCCATTGACTTCGATGTAAAGAGTGTCTGATCTCTGTGTCCTTGTATTCATTCTTTCCCCATCCCAGTGTGGTGTTGCCTTTTATCACAATGGATATTTACAACTTTGGTACACTGGTTACATTTTCTGTTTTAACATTAATTCCTGTCAAAGAGCACGTCTCCTCTTGCAGAACAGTTTAACACAGGAGAACAATGGGAGGGAAATTTAAATGGAAAAAAGATGGGAGGGCAGAGCAGGGAATGAAGGGAGGGACAACTAACACTAAGGATGTGTGAACATGTACTATTTCTCTGGGTGCAGTGGCACACGCCATTAATCCCAGCCCTTGGGAGTCAGAAGCTGGCAGATCTCTGTAAGTTTGAGGCCAGCCTGGTCTACAAAGCAAGACCCAGGACAGGCACCAAAACTACACAGAGAAACCCTGTCTCGAAAAACCAAAAAAAAAAAAA
>CABHPH010122102.1:0-28025 GCA_902168325.1 Peromyscus nudipes
TTTTTTGCTGGATAGTGGTGGCATACGCCTTTAATCCCAGCACTCAGAAGGCAGAGGCAGGCGCATCTCTGTGAGTTCAAGGCCAGCCTGGTCTACAGAGTGAGTTCCAGGACAGGCTCTAATGTTCTATTCATGCACTTAATGTCTCTTTCACCAATGTGGGATGTCATGTTGGTAGAGGATGGTGTGGCTCCAGTGTGACCTCCCCTCCCCCCATGAACCTGCTGTCTTGTGGCATCAGTCAGCTGGCTGACACTTTCTTTACTTACTAATGGCAGAAGTAAAGCCCTATAGCCCCAGCTACCACCTCAGTGCTTCCAGGGTCAGGCTGGGGTATTCACAGGCAGGACTGGGATCACCTGGTTAACACATAAGCGCTGAGCATGTGGTATATGGCCACTAAGTTTCTGAGGGACCAGAAACTTCTGAGACCCATGAGTTCTGTTCTGAGTTGGCACAGTGACTGTCATATTAACAGTTCATTTGCTGATGCCTGGTGTGTGGTAGCCATTCAGTATCTGTCAAGTGACTATTAGAGTGGGTTTTTCTTTTCTTTTTTCTTTGGATATGAACAGAGGAAGTGTAGAAGGGCTATTGGTGACTGGTGAGAGCCCAGATGCTGTAGTTCATGATACTCCTTCCTCAAAGGAAGCCAAGTTCCTTAAGAGGGAGGAGCAAATGGGATGAACATTAAAAATATAGTTTAGGGGACACTAAGGAGATGGCTTACAGATGACTCAGCAGTTAAAGTGCTTGCTATGCAGCTAAAGGGACCAAAGTGAATGTCAGGGGGCATGGCAGGCCTTCTGTAATTCCAGCCCCAAAAGATAGAGTCTAAAGTTTTGTACTTTATTTACTTTCTATTATAACTAAGGAAAACTACAATTATAACTATTTAGTCTTCAACTCCATCAAAGACCCCAGAAGGGTGAAATGTTACCTAATGACAGGGACCTCAAGCTGCCTGGGCAGTCACCCAAGGTTCCTCTGCAACATTGGGGCATCATCTTTGGCTTACAGGTCTAGCATATGTGACAGACTTTTCTTTGAAGCAGGATTTTTGAAGGACTGTCCTGTCTTGTCTTGGCAAAGTTTGGCAGTCACGTTTTTTTTGTATCCTGCTTGTCCAATTTGGACAGCATACTGTCAGCAGTCGAGGCAAGGGCAGTCTCTTGCCCAGTGGCTAACTTTTGCTACAAAGAAATAAACTCCATACAGAGTTTCTTCAATGCCCATCATCTTCTCTGAAGTAGATTTGTGCTGCCAAGAGCAGACATATCTCACTGTCATGAAAAGCCTTGGTTATTAAAATATTTTAAATGCCATATTCCATAGGTCTTTGAAGTGTTTGAAGACTACCTATCTATCTGAAATATATCTTTGTATACCTAGAAAACCTAACATGACTATAAGTTTGACAATTATAGATGACTATTAATCTGTATTTCTTAATGATATATTACATTTTTAAGTGAGTTGCATAAACATAATATCTTAAACGAAGTAGAAATATACAAATAACAAAATTAACTTTAAATTTATATCAATAAACTAAAATTTATACCAATGTAAAATATGTAAGATTAATAATTGTGTTTTGTATTAAAGTAGATTCAATAAGTTACCCTTATCCTATCATTTCTATATCCCCCTTTTTCTTTTCAGAACAAGATCCTTGAATCTAATCTCCTTGGTTTAGCATTTTTCCTGACCATTATCTATAACAGCTTGTAACCAACTCCCTTTAAACAATAATAAATATCCATAACCCATTTTTGGGGAGGGAATGTGGGCATAGTTCTCTAGACTACTTCCTGTTGATTGGGAGTACTGGTACTCTTTGGGGGGACCCTGAGAAAATTCAGGATTATGGTCAAGTCCTGACTGGAGAATTCTGTGAGGCTGGATTATCTCAGCCAGCAGCCTCAAAGCTGTTCTGGATGCAGAACTCAGAGGAAACTTCAGCAGAGGCACTCTGAAGTGTTGGATCATCTGGGCCATCTGTTCCCATCAGAGATTTTTCAGGGGGTCTTCCTTGATCAAACCTGATTTTTCTTAATCCAAAATGAATCCAAAGCTTCTCATTTCCTGTGGAAACAAAAGCATAACCTCTTCTCCAAAATAATATATCTTTTGACTTAAATTTTGAAGTCAAGGCATTTTCAAAATATATAGGTTGGATTAATCCAGCAGCATGTATAATCCAATGTCTCTTAGCAGCTATTGCTCCTTCCTCAGCTGCCAAACAATTCAAAGACAACACAATAGCATACAGGATCCAGACTCTCTGTGTATTTTCCATTTTCACGTGGCTTTTTAAAATATTACTTTATTCCCTTTTCAAGGACTTTACTTTATTATTTTAAAACTATATACTTCTTTTTTTTATGACTGTCTATACCTTCTCTTTACTCTCCCAAGTCCATGTATATTTTTAAACACACTGTAAACCATTTAGAGATTTTTGTTTTTTTCTTCGTCTGAATCTGTCTTTACTGCATATCTCTATCCTTTCAGACTACATGAGTCTTTAATCTGCTAAGCAGGCATGGCTAGGACCAAAGCCTTGGCTTTGGCAACTGGCTCCACCCCATTTCTTGGTTCTGAGTGCCTAGCTTCATGGTGGAGGTGCTGGCAGGAGCCACATTTAATGCACCAACTCTGGAGAGGTTTTTGTCCACACTTCCACTGAGTAGTGTGCCACTCACTGCTCATAAACCCCATTTAAGTGTTTGGTGGCAGGGCTTCTTAAAAGAACCACATGATTTTTGCTGCTAATGCTGAGTCAGGAAGCCAGCTCTTAAAGGATCCGCACCTCTGCTTGCCACCAGCAAATACAGCCTACCCAAGAAAAAACTGCTACCAAGAAGCCGTGCTTGACTCTGTTCTTTCATGTGTTTAGAATCCTTTTTTTAAAGCTTTCTCAGGTTTTATGTAGAACTTCTTGCCAAACATTTGAGCACCACATTTACATGTGGTGTAAATTTCTGTCCCGCCAGCAACTCCCAAATACCCAGCAGCCACTTCCCAAATAATTGACTTGGAGGCTTAATGTTACTTATAAATGCTTGGCTGGTATCTCAGGCTTGTTACTAACTAGCTCTTACACTTAAATTAACCCATAATTCTTATCAATGAAGATCCCTGGTGACAGGTACCAGTCATGGCTGGTACCTTTTCACAGTATGACATTCTCATCTTGCTTCTTCTGGGTCTGGCTGGTGACTCCTGACTCCTCCCTTCCTCTTCCCAGCATCCTTAGTTTGGTTGCCCCACTTATACTTCCTGCTTGGCTACTGGCCAATCAGTGTTTTATTAAACTAATTCAAGTGACAAATCTTTACAGTATACAAGAGGAGTATTCCAAAGCAAGCCTCTTCTTCAAATGTCTAGAAAATGTGTTGATCACATACTGATACTCTGTTCTTGATTATCTTTATTTGAATCTTCCCACCTGTCTTCAACCTCTCCATGACTGGTACCTGTCACCAGGGATCTTCATTGTCATCTTGCAATTCTCCTCTATCCTTCCTTGGTGGAGTCCTTTTGTGCTCATTCCTATATATTCTTCTCTCTTGATTTACTCTCCTATTTGAATGCCACCTTTTCCTATACCTTCTTGAGATAAGGCTCATGTGCTCCTTATAAGATGTATAGAGATCTTACATATCTAAAAGGCCCAAAAATGGCTCAAATAAAGACTAGTTTAGATATGTATAAAATTTTAAACAAGGTATCATTTTTCTCTTAGAATTCTTAAGGTATTGCTCTGTTGTCCTCTGGTTTCCATTTCATTGTGAGAGTATTGATCCTTTCTGTGTGACCAGTCTTAATTTCATTTACTCTAATCCTTTAAACTCTTCTTCCTCTCTCTGCTCACTGTGGTAGAACTTGTTGTCAATCTGTTTTCCACTGTTCTGAGACTTCACTTCTTGTGGTTTTCCTTCCTTCTTTCCTTCCTTCCTTCCTTCCTTCCTTCCTTCCTTCTTTCCTTCCTTCTTTCTTTTCTTTTCTTTCTTTCTTTCTTTCTTTCTTTCTTTCTTTCTTCATTTCTTTCTTTGTTTTGTTCATTTGTTTGTTTTGTTTTTCAAGGCAGTAGGGGTTCAAGAGGGACACTGAAATGGATTGTTGGAAGCAAGAAGTTTATTTAAAGCTATATTAACACATGGACAAACAGACAGACAGCAGCATGACAAGGGCTCTGAGGAAAGTTAGACCTCAGCACTGGAGACCCACAGCATGGCAGGGTTCTGAAGGTGTACCTTCTTAAGGTCTCTGGAAAAGGTGAGGGGGAAGATTTTACAACTTGAGCAGGAAATTGGGTAAGGAAGGTGATGTATGGCTCCCACATCCTTTGGTATATCTTAACATTGCAAACTCATCTCCAAAGTAAGAAATCCAGGCATCTGAATTCTGGTAGCTAGAAAGTCATACATTTCCCTCAGTAGGGCAGCTATGTTGTGGCCTAGGCAGCTGTCTGGTCTGGATTCTAACATTTGTTGTTGTTTCTGTGGGCTTCTCTTTTTTCCCTTCCAGTGCTGGGCTTCAAACCTGGGTCTTGTGCATGCTAGTCCAGCATTCTATCACTGAACTACATCCCAGCTCAATGGGAATGGTTGTTTCCTGCTTTTTATATGCAAGGAATCTTCTCAATCTTTTATCAGAAACCTAGAGGCAGACAGGACTCACTTAGGAGCTTTAAAATTCAGTCCTGAAATATTATGGTCCATGTATCATAATTTTACCCTAAATAAAAGCAAAATTAAAATTTAAAGTGATATATACCTTGCTGATCTTGAGGAAACAGCAAATTTTCCCTTGTGTGTGTGTATGCATACATGAGTGTGTGAGTGTGTGTGTCTGTGTCTGTACATGTCCCCTGACCATACATGCATGGCTTATTGGTCATCCAACACTATTGTCAACCCCCTTTTAGAGATAAGAATTGAGATTCAGAGAAGTGAAGAACTTTCCAAAGATCAGATAGTGTCAGACTGTTATGAACTTGGTGCCTGTGACCCCTAGTACCCCTAGAGTTTGCCTGATCCAACAGTGGAACTGAGCTGTCCTTGGCCCCCAGTCCAGGAAAGGCCTTTTGTCCCCGTGGGTCTTGCTTCTTATCTGGGTGTTGAAGGCTGAACACTTGGGAACCAGAGTTGGACTCAGCAAATTACAGGCGGAGTGTGAGATGGTGCACTAAGCCTTCTGTGAGGACCCTGTGGGTCATCACCAGGGTCCCTGGGGTGAACAGTAGGGGAGGTGTGAAAGGCAGATAAGATTTTACTCTAACCTGATGGTGGAGGCCTCAGGAGGTGGGGCTTTGTGTCATCACAAGTGCCTTGTTCTCACCTCATCAGCACCAAGAGGACCCTGTCAGTGATGAAAAAGAAAACAGCTGGGACTCTCATCTTAGCCCTCTCCAAGCCTAAGCTAAGTCTGGGCAGTGGGCAGGAAGCAGGTCTTTCTGTTCTATGGTTGGTATGCCTTAGGGGAACTGGCCGATGCCCACCTGATCCCCACAGGCTGGTCTGTAGATGAGGGGAGAAGAGAACAGACACTACCAAACCTAGGCCTGGAGAGCTGATAGGCGCCTCTGCATTTGATAATTTTTAGGGGGTTTCACATGACAAAAGATTTGCCTTAGAATTGAGAGTGAAACCTGGTGACTTTTCTCTTTCTTCAAGATCATGTAGATGATGTGTCAAAGAGAAAACTGGGCCCAGAGGCAAAGGGACTAGCATAGGCCGTAGGTCTTTGTTGCTATTTGTTTTTGCTTTGGTTTTAAAGATTTTTTAAAATGTGTATAGGTATTTTACCTGAGGGCTTACCTGTGTACCATATTGCATGCCTGGTATTCACTAAATCCAGAAAAAGGCACCAGACCCCTGGAACTGGAGTTACAGAGAGTTGTGAGCCTCCATGTGCTGGGAACTGAACCCAGGTCCTCTGCAAGAGCAGCCAGTGCACTTAACCATGGAGCCATCTCTCCAGACCTATTTTTATTTTCAAGACAGTCTAGCTATAAGACTTTCACGGCAATCATCGTCTGCCTCAGGCTCCTTCCTCAGCCTCTTGCTAGGATTATAGACGTATACAAGCACACCCATTTGGGGCTTTAGGTCTTAATCTGTCCGGCTACTATAACAAAATGCCATTATAAACAACAGAAATTTACTCCCTGAAGTTCTGGAAGCTGGAAGCCCAGATGAAGGCACATTACAAGATTCTGGCAAGGGCCCATTTCCTGTTCAATCTGGTGAAGGCCTATTTCTTGTTCAAAGATGGTGTCTCTGCTGCTGTGTCCAAGGGGAAATAAATTCCCTTGTTTGTTTTGTTTGTTTGTTTGTTTGTTTTAAAGACACCAATCCCATCAGTGACCTATCACCTCCAAGGGCCCCACTTCACCTTAAGGTGGAGATTTGCAGGGAGACACAAAGGTTCCAGCTATGACATCTTCTAATTAGAAAGGGATTGACCATGGCCATGTACTCTAACCTCATGATTCAGAGTCATTACTGTCCATAGACACTGCTCCGGGTTGCTCACTTCAGTCATTCTTCATTCATTCACCCATTCATACATGCATTCATGACAGAGTCACACTATGTAGCCCAGAATGACCTGGAATGTGAAATCCCCATGCCCTAGCCTCTCAGGGGCTAGAATTACAGACGTGCATGGCCACATCTGGCCCCAGATCTCTGTTTTCAATGATGAAAATAGGGGACTGGGAGGTAGCTCAGTCAGTAAAGTAAGGACCTGTGCAAAGTGAGAACACAATGTGAAAAAGTTGAGTGTGAGAGCTTATAATATCAGAGCTAGAGAGGTGCAAACAGGAGGATTTGTGCCTAGCCTGATCAGTGAGCTCCTTGGGAGGGTTTGTGAGAGACCCTAAGAGAGCCAGCATCCAAGGTTCAACTCTGGCCTCCACATACATGTGTGTACATATAAGCATGTACAGTTGTGCTAATGACAGTCAATACAGCACTCACAGTTCTGAGCTGTGTCATGGGTAGCTTCAAGGCTTTCTCAATTAGTCTCATAGAGTAGCTTTTTGTGCTCCTGAAAAGTCTGGGTTTGGATCTGTTTTCCCCATGAAGAAACAGCTGGGAAGCACAGAGGCCACTAGATGGGGAGCACCTAGTGTCAGACTGTTTGACTCAAAGTTGGCACCCTACAAACATGTCTCCAAGACAGGATGCAGTTGTGTTTCTGCGTCCAGGAAGGTTTGTAACTATGCTCAGTTCTGCCTAGTCTGGACTGGCCAGTGCAATGGGGTACAGTGCCTCTAGTTGATTGAGTCTCTGGGCATAGTTGCTCCTCACCTATTTAGCTGCTTCCATAAACAAATAACTACAAATTGTTGATTTTATCCATCCACTCCTCCATCCGTCTGTCCATTCCTCCATCCTTCCTTCCTTCCCTCACCTCCGTTCACCTTTGGTCTCTTGAGACAGGATCTCACTGTAATCCAGGTTGACATTGAATGTGGTATGTAGCTCAGGTTAGCCTCCTGGGTGAGTTAGAGGTGATAAGAAGGCACTGCTCACTAGAGGCTGGTAAGTACAGCACCAGAGAGCGAGCAAGATCAGGTTCTGGTAAGGAACTGTCTCAGCACCTTTAGCCACAGCTTCATGTGGCTGAAGGGACTGCCTCACTCTTTGGGTTCTCTTGGGTGCCGGCATATGTCTCATTTGTGAGGGCAGACTTAGTGACTAGGTTTCCCCATATAAGTGGAGACGTGAATATCCACAGTCTTTGGTGCCCATGAGTTCTTACAGAGACAGGAAGCAGTCAAGACTCTTAAAATTATGAATAAATAGTAAATTCTGAGTTGGAGGGGCTTGCCTAGGGGAGTAGCTTTGAGGTGCCCATACTGGTATGTTGCATAATGTTCCTCATCCAGGAAGCATAAGAAGTATGTGGTCTCCCAGCTGATTGTCTCAGCAGGGTTGACTGAGGGCCTAGCATACCACAGCCCTCCCATACACACAGTCTGGTTCAGAGGCATCAGTTAAGTAGTCTCACAGAGCAGAGAAGGGAGGTTCAGGAGCTGAAGGATGCTACCCTGGGGCCTGTCTCCTAAACTAGGAGACAGTGGATGTCTCCTGGGAGGTGACCATTAACTTGAGATGGGAGAGGCTCCTAGGGCTGGAGGAAGGAGAAGGGGGTAGGTAAGAAAGAGCTGAGCCCCCAGAGGCCATCAGAGTCCCCGGTCCCAGGTACCCCTCAATGGTCCAGTTCTAAGGGTAAGAAAATGCTTCTCTGGGCCCAGTGCAAACCTATCTGAGTCTGCCAGAGAGAACACAGAAGAGGGGAGGGGCCAGGTCCTCAGCAACAGGGGCAGCAGGGATGGTGGTGGGGTGGTGGTGGTGTGTCAGGGCTGCAGAATCCATCTCTCTGTGGCTCAGTGTCTTTGTTGCCTACTCCAGGTGGTCTGAGGATCACTCTGAGCCGTGCCTGAACCTTAGCTGTCAGCTGCCCTGGTGTCAAAGGAGACTCGGGATGACAAGTTTTCACTAGCTTCACAGAGTGTGTAAAAATCTTCTGGAAGTCAACTTCTTGGGAGATTTGAACTAGGGAGTCACATTCTTTGGGCTTGCGGTCCCCTCCCTCTCTCATATCTACAGCTGGCTGGTATAAGAAGAAGGAAGAGAGGCATGGAGCCTGGGATGCTTTCCCAGCTCCACTTGGCTTTCTCCTTTTATGGGTAGCCTGCACGCCTCAGCCTCAGCAGCCAGTCAACAAGAACTCCAGCTGGGGATCAACTGAAATAGCCAGTCTGTGAGACTCTGGACTGCTGGGCACCTCCAGGGAGTCCTAGCCTGCTATGCCTCGGTGGGGGTGATACCAGGCCTATTATCCCACTCCCCACAAGCACATCCCAAGACTCAGACATCCAAAGACAAGCCCCCAGGCCAGGTAGGAAGAGTAGACCTGGGCGGATTAGTGATGGGGGTGAGGTCCCAGGACCCAGAGCCTTCAGCTAGAAGCTGAGTCACAGCAGGGCTGCCATTGCCCATGGGAACTGCTTTGGTCAGGCCAGGGGTGCTCTGCCCACCCCCACCTGACCCCCTCCCTCCTGCACTCTTACATATCCTTGACATAGTTCAGTTATAAACACACCTGGAAGGCTTCTTGTCATTCTGGGAAGCCACAGAGGTATCCTGAGGTCTGTGCACTGTTGTATGTCCTGGTTATAAGTGTGACTACAGCCCTCAATCATTTCTTTGCCCATTTGACTCCTCTCTAAGTCAGTGTTCTGACTGCAACAACTCTTATAAAACAAAGCATTTGACTGGGATCTTGCTTATAGTTTAGTTCATGATTATCATGGTGGGAAGCAGACAGGCATGGTGCTGGAGCAGTAGCTGGGAGTTTTACATCCCAATCTGCAGGCAGAGAGAGACACTCACCCTGGCATGGGCTTTTGAAACCTCAAATCACCCCTCCCCATACACCTCCTCCAACAAAACTACACCTCCTCCAATCAGGCCACAACTCCTCCAGTCAGGCCACACCCACTCAAAAAAGGTCACACCTCCTAATCCTTCCCAAACAGTTCTACTAATTGGTGATTGAACATTCAAATATATGAGTCTATGGGAGCCATTTCCATTAAACCACCACAACTCCCACACTGTGCCATCAGCGCCATCAACTATGTAGAAGCAAGGAACAGTGGCTCTTGTTGGCTTGTGTTTCCAGGGCCTGGTATACAGCAGAGCTTAGACGTGGTATAAGTCAAGTGTGGTGGTAGTGCCAGAAATCCCAGCTCCCAGGATGTAAAAGCAGGAAGATTGTGAGTTTGAGGTCAGCCTGGGCCACATAACTGTCTCAAAAATAGAAAAAAGGAGGGAGTAAAAATTAATTGTGTTTTTTAAAAGCTTTATTCTGATAAAATGTACCTAGCATAAGTAAACCGATTTTAAATTTGCAAGTCACACCAGGCTGTGGTGGTGCGCGCCTTTAATCCTAGCACTTTGGGGACAGAGGCAGGTGGATCTCTGTGAATTTGAGGTCAGCCTGGTCTACAGAGTGAGTTCCAAGATAGCCAGGCATACACACAGAGAAACTCTGTCTTGAAAAACCAAATAGATAAATAAATATGCAAGTCACAGGTCATTAGTGAGTTGTTACAGGATATGGAGCTGTCAATGTAACTTAATTAAAATTTGTTATCTGCCTCCCAAATCTTGTACTCATTGAGGTCACTCCACATTCTCACCCAGCCCCAGGCAATTAGTCAAGTTTGCCTGTTATGGACAAGTAAGATGAATGGAAACTTTTGATTAGTCCCATTCTGGGACCAGCTTTTTACACTTGGTGTAGTCTTTTCAAGATTCACAACTGCTGTAGCAGGTGTCAGCCCTTTTCCTTTCCGTGGATGAATGGACATACCACATCTTCTAAATCCACTCATCAGGGGATGGATTTTTTCTTTCCTTCCTCTTTGAGGTGAATGTAAATATAATGCTACACAGTCCTTTGTTTGTTTGTTTTTTTACCAACTTGAGAAAGAAAATAAGAACAGCACTGTATGCTATATACATTCTTCCAAATGTACTGAAAATCTAACAGGTTAAATAATGATCATGGGGAGGTTAGTTGCTACAATAGATAGAATCTTTGGTCAAAGGGAGCCAGAGAGAACATGAAGCCTTTGCAGAATAAGAAAAAGACACCTCTTTCTCAAGATGCTTTTCTTCAATCTGCAAGCCAGTTGTTTTCATGAACATACAAATCTCCAACAATCTCCCCTATAGTTAGACAGTATGAAATTTGTACCACTGTCCAGGGCAGCCCTGCAGGTGAGGTGTACAGTAAACAGATCCCTGTCTCAGCCATAGAGAAGTGTGGAGGCAGAGATAATATCATGGAGGTTCTGACTTTCAGGTAATATTTCAAAAGCTGAAAATAAGTACTCAAATAAAAACTTCTCTGTGAAAATCTACAGCAGTACAATTCACAGTAGCCCAAGGGTAGAAAAAACCCAAATTTCCATCCATGGATGAATAAAATATAGTCTATTATATAATGGAGTATTACTTGGCTGTGAACAGGATAAAGTAGTAATATATAGTACAAATCAGATAACCCTCCCAATCATGAAAGAAGTCAGGCATGAGAGGAGGTGCTGTGTGTCTCTACCTGTGTGAAATACCCAGAGCCAGTGAACACAGATACAGAGTAAGCTTGTGGGTTATCAAGGGTGAGTGGGAATGGCTGATTGATGGTAATGGCCTAATGGGTATAGGGTTTTATTTGGGAGTAACAGAATGTTCTGGAACTAGATAGAGGTGGTACTCATGTGATGTTATGAATATCCTAAGTACCCAAAGTTACTTGTTTTGAGCTGGCTCATGTCCTGTGAATTTCACAGTCATGATTAACAGAAGGACCTGAGTCGACAAGGAGATGAGTGGTGGGGCAGAAGGTCTTGTTCTACCTTCTAAAAATTTATGAATTACATTTATTGATTTTGTGTATGTGCACAGGCATGTGTGGAGGTCAAAGGACAACTTGTGGGAGTCAGTTCTCTCCTTCTACCATGTGGACCCCAAGGTTACTTAGGTCTTCAGGTTTGGCCACAGGCACCTTTACCCACTGAGCCACCTTACCATCCCCTCCCTGGCTCTCTCAAAGACTGGGCTCAGAGAGGAAACAGAATGCCCCAGCCATGGAAAGTTCAGGCAAGCTCCCTGGGGTCAGTTCAACAGCTGACCCAAAGAAGCACTTCTTTTGCCCAGAGCTGTGCTTCCCACGCTTGTGTTTCCTATGGGAACATCCTGGGCCAGAGAGCTGCCAGTGGCCCACAGCTCAAAGACTGCTCCTCCTTCTGGGAGGCCTAGGAGCCTCTGACCCTATAAATCTCTCCTGCTCAGGGCCTAGCTCTTGCCAGGTTGCTGAGAAAGCCTGGCTCCCTCCTCAGGTCAGATGGAAGAAGCCCATGGTCTGCCAATACTTAAGACCTTCCTTAAAATAATGTCGGTCAGGGCTGGCTGGAGACACAGCTCAGAGAGCAAAGTGCCTGCCTAATGTGCATGAGGCCGCCATCCCCAGTGCTGCATGAACAGTGAGTGCTGGAGACCTGGAATCACAGAATTGAGGAGATAGAGACATCCTAGGCTACATAATGAATTTGAGGCTAACCTGGGCTACATGAGACCCTGTCAGGTCATCAGGCTGTAGAGACATTCTTGCTGCCTGGGTTCTAGTCACAGGGCACTGGTTCCTCCAGCCCTCCCCTCAATCAGAGTATGATGGGCTTCCTTCCTTTCTTCCTTCCTTGCTTGCTTTATTATTTCTTCTCTTTTCCTCCCTTTCTTACTCCTCCCTCTCCCTCCCCCTCTTTCTTTCTTTCTTTCTTTCTTTCTTTCTTTCTTTCTTTCTTTCTTTCTTTCTTCCTTCCTTCCTTCCTTCCTTCCTTTCTTTCTTTCTTTCTTTCTTCCTTCCTTCCTTCCTTCCTTCCTTCCTTTCTTTCTTCCTTCCTTCCTTCCTTCCTTCCTTCCTTCCTTCCTTCCTTCCTTTCTTTCTTTCTTTCTTTCTTTCTTTCTTTCTTTCTTTCTTTCTTTCTTAAGATAGGTCTCACTATGTAACCCTGGTTGGCCTGGCCTGGTACTCACTACATAGCCAAGGATGGCTTTGAATTCCTGATTTCCTGCTCCCGTTATCCATCTGTCCATCCTCCTATCTGTCCTCTGATCTGTCCATCTGTCTGTCTATCTATCTGTGATCCATTCAAAACAGGTAACAGGGCACTCAACCATCTGGCTGGCATTGGAGGTCCGGTATCCCATAGACCAGGAGCTCTGCAGTAAAATGAGACTGAGGGCTGCCGTGCAAGAAATAGATGTGAAAGATGCTACCTCGGGCATTGCCCATCAGGTGTGGCATTCTGGTATCTCTGCTCTTGGCTGCTGGTTAGAGTGTTGGTTGCTGTTCCCATGTCCCTCCTTGGCTAGCTGGCTGGGACACTTTCTGAGTAGAAGCTGTCAGTGATGCTTGCTTGATCTTTGATCTCATAATGTCCTGTGCATCAGAGGGTGGGGTGTCTCTGGTACTAGGTAGGCATCAGGCACTGACCTGTGAACTTCCAGAGAGCAGAGCCTACATAGGAGCTTTTAGACGTGTGGGAACACTGGCATGGGTAGGAGAAGGCATAAGGACAGAAACCAAGGGCTTAGAAGGAAGCAAGGGAGGCCTCTGTGCTACATGCCCATTGCTAACCAAGTGAAGACTCTAAGTCAGATGATCCAGTCAGCTCAGCTCTGGGTACAATCTTAACTCTCCCCTGGGCACAAAAGGAGCCACTCCAAGACTTCTGTCTTATTAGGGTTGCTATTGTTGTGATGAAACATCATGACCAAAACAATGTGGGTGGAGAGTATTTATATGCTTATGCTTTCACATCACTGAAGGAAGTCAGGGCAGGAACCTGGAGGCAGGAGCTGATGCAGCCATGGAAAGGTGCTGCTTACTGGCTCACTCCTCATATCTTGCTCAGCTTACTTTCTTATAGAACCCAGGACCACCAGCCCAGGGATGGCACCACCCAGAATGGACTGGGCCCTCTCACATCAACCATTAATTAAGAAAATGCCTTATAACCAGATCTTATTGAGGCATTTCTTCACCTTTCAGATGGCTCTAGCTTATGTTGAGTTGACATAATAATAGCTATCATAGCTTTCTAGGATGGCAGGGGTAACATGGGGACAGATGTAAAGGAACCTGCATTGCCCCCACCCCCACAAGGAGGGAAATGAGTGCTGGTGCTCACAACCCAGGGCCGTCCACCAAAACACTTCACAGCTGATGGAGCTGACACAGCAAGCTAAAACACTTATCCTAGGCCTCAGAGCAGAGACCTATGGTCACAAGGGTACCTGGCCAGCCTGACCCCCTCAGTCTATAACCTAATCAGGATAGGGGAGGCTCTGGGTCCCCCAGAGCTGGTGTGGCTGGAGGTCTGTGGCCTCTTAGGTACATCAGGCTCAAGCCTCTTTCAAGGGCCACCTTAGGGACTGTGGCTGTCCTCATGGGTTCACTTTGGCCCCTTGTGTTCTGGGCATCCAGTACAAATGGCCCTTGGCTACCTCCAGTCTGACCAGCATGTGAGAGCTTGAGCCATGTCCAGACCCTTAGATTCAGGGCTTGATCTAATTCACACTGTTTTCTCTGTTTGCAGATCGCGAAGACCAGTCCATTCTGTGCACGTAAGTGAAGCTGTTCTTCCTTTGTTGTTTACTGAAGACAAAGATCACCAGGGTGGGATCTTTGATGTGTTCACAGTTGAATTGCCCAGTCCTGCCCTGTCATAGGGCTCATGGAAACCAGTGTGCTCAAATGCTTAAGGATGCCTGGTATCGTTCTATTTTTAATTACACTTCATATATTTATTGTGCATGTGGGGGAGTGCACAAGTGTCACGGTGCATGTAGAGGTCAGAGGACAACTTTTAGGAGTCATTTCTCTCCAACCATGTGGATCCTAGGGATCAAACACAAGGCAGCAGGATTGATAGTAGGTGCCTTTACCTGCTGAGCTAGCTCACCAGCCTATGAATTAGTTACTTTTACACAACATCTGGCATAACCAACTGGAAACAGGAAAGATTTATTGATGTTGTGCTGATGATTTCAGAAGGTTTGGTTCATAGCATTCAACCCAGTTGCTTGGGCAGAATGTCATGGTGGTTGGAGTGTGTGAGAGATTCTTCATGTCTTTTATTTTTTAACATTTATTTGTGTAAGAGTAGTGTGTGTGTGTGTGTGTGAGAGAGAGAGAGAGAGAGATAGAGAGAGAGAGAGAGAGAGAGAGAGAGAGAGAGAGAGAGAGAGAGACTAAGGAGAGAGGAAGGTGTCATTACTGGGGACCTCTGTCTAGGGATGAAGAAGTAAGAAGCTCACACTGTAAAATCAATAGACATGGCCAACCAGGGCCCAGTGGCCTTTGTTTGTGTTTTGTAAACAGAGTTTTATTGAAAAATATCTGCAATCCACTTGTTTACACAGCTGCTTCCACACTAGAGTGGCCATGCCAAGTTAGGTATGATGAGGCTCCATGGCCCACTATCTTAACTTGCTTTCTATTGCTATGATAAAACGCCACAACCAAAAACAACATGGGGGAGATGAGGGTTATTTAGTTTATTTATATCACAGTCCACATCCTAATTCATCACCAAAAAAAGTCAGAGCAGGGCCCTAAGACAGGGACTGATGCAGGCAGAGACCATAGATGAGCACACCTCATGACACCCACAATGGGCTGGGCCCTCCCACATCAGTCACCACTTAAGGCAAATATTAAGGAGATATTTTTCTCAATTAAGAGTCCCTCTTCTCAGATATGTCTAGGTTTGTGTCAAGTTGACAGAAACCAACCAGGACACCCACAAAGCCTGAAATGATTGCTATGCATCCCTGTACAGAAGTGGCTTGCCCACTCCACACCTAGATGGGGAAATGTGGTGGGGCTTATGGGTTGGCACAAGAACCAATGATGGAGATCATGGTACAGACAGAGCACATAAGTGTAAGGGAGGAACAGCAGCTATGATTGTGTGCCAGTTACCATACTGAGTGCTGTGTTCTCTTGATTAACCATCACAGTGGTCATATGGAATGCTTGGCTTACACTTACTTTGTGGGTAAGGAAGCAGAGGCACAGAAGGTTAAGGGACTTACGAGAAGCCATGCAGGTGACTGGTTGAGTGGGTATTTGAACTCAGGCTGTCTGATCCCAGGAGCCCCTGTGCCATTCAGCTAATGAGAGCTATAGGGGATGAACATATTTAGTCCAGATAGTATTCAAAATGAGTGCTATCTAACTGGGCTTTACAGGATGTGTAGGAGTTGGACACCAATACCAGAGGACACAACCAGCTTGCATTAGGAGTGGGACTTAGGAGGAGTTGTGAGTATGCAGCCAATTTGGCTCCTTATTGAGGCTGACAACAGCCCGTAATAAGCTTTTAGTGATGTTCAACTTGGAGAGTTAACCCCATAGTGTTAAGTTTATGCAAATAAGAATGTACAGTTCCATGATGAGAAAACATTAAGAATTTTCAGACCCTTCCACACACCAAGGGAGTGTCCCCATGAAACCGTACAGGTCACACATACCAAGGGAGTGTCCTCATGAAACTGTACAGGTCATACATACCAAGGGAATGTCCCCATGAAACTGTACAGGTCATACATACCACCAGAGTGCCCCCATGAAACTGTACAGGTCACACACACCAAGGGAGTGAGCACAGCTGTAGATCATGACAAATCCAGTTCCATCTGACTAAGCCAGGGGCCCCCCAGGAATGGGAAGCTGGGGACAAGTTCCTCAGAACCATGACAGGGGCTTGGATAGGGACAGCATTGTCACGCAGAGTTCCAGGGTCACCAAAGCAGAGATAGGCATGTTTCTGGAGCCACTCAGAGCCTGCCAACTTCAGATGCCTGGAGCCTGGGACTTGGGTGTGTTCTTTGGCAAGGCCATCTAAGACAATTTATTTTTATCAGAAACACTTGGAAATAGTTGAGCCTAGAGGACCAAGGGGAGGGAAGGGTTCCCAGAGTCTGTTGCTGCTGATGTCCTCCCTGTGGTCAGGAGCAGAGACAGAAGGCCAGATGGGAAATAATGGATGGTAGGAAGTGGAACAGGACAGGACGCCGACATGCCAATCATGAGGCCTGTGCTCAGAATGCAGAACTTTCCCTCCCTTCCCTGACCAAGATCCTTCCCCTTCAGTTGAAAGAGAAGTTTATCCACTATTTTGACATTAGCTCGACTGAAGTAATTTATACTATGTTGTACACAACTGAGTGGCTTAGTTCTTTGATCCCTGATTTCAGTTTCAGAGTCCAAGGCTGAGATGTCCCTCTGTCGTTCCCTCTCATTTATCAAAATAAAAAAGTGGGAGGAGGGAGAACATGGATTGTCTTATTATTTAGATCTGACTTCAAATTTCATTCCCCTTCTGTTTTCTGTCCATGGAAGTACCTGGAACTAGATCAGTTTACTTCAGTGTCTCTAAGCCTCAGTTTCCCCAAGAAGGTGGTGAGAATGATCATGAAGTTCCTCATTAGATGGCTGAGAGGGTTAAAGGTGCTGAAGTGAGGGGCGAGTAAGCCCAGAGCTGCTGTTGTTTGTTTTTGCTCTTTTGAGGGGCCCGCCACCCAGCTTCCAAATAAATCACACGCGGAGGCTTATTCTTAATTATAAATGCCCAACCTTAGCTTGGCTTGTTTCTTGCCAATTTTTTCTTAAATTATCCTGTCTTTTGCCTCTGGGCTTTTACCTTTCTCTTACTTCTTAATCTTACTTTTACTCTTACTCTGTGGCTGACTGTGTAGCTGGATAGCTATCCCCTGATGTCCTCATCCTTCTCTGACTACTTCTTCTCTTTCCTCCCAGATTTTTCCTTCTATTAATCCTCTCTGCCTGACAGCCCTGCCTATTTCTCTCTCCTGCCTATCCCTCCCAAAACAGCACCACCTGTTAGGGACTGTGTTCAGACACTGCCTATGCAGAACAGTTCTCATTCAAACTGTGTCCAGTTCAGGGGATAACAGGAAGCTGGCATGAAGCATTGTTTCTGGACAGTGGACTCTGTGGGGCCAGGCCAGATACTCAGAGCAAGTAGTTACTCTTTCTTTTCTCTTTTCTCCAGCCTGAGTGAAGTCACTGAGGTATCCTTGGCTGAGAAAGTTAATTTCTTTCCTTCTATTTAGGGAAAAGAGCAGAGCTATATTCAACTGGGTCATTGGCTCAGCCCAGAGAACCCCAAGCTGACCTTTGCATGGATGAATTTTTTTCCAGACTTTAAAAAAAGTCTCTCTTATATTGTGAAATATGAAGTGAGCTCAGAAAATGAGAGCTTTTAAGCAAAGCAAAGAAAAACAAACAAAAAATCTGGGCGGAAGATGATGCAGAAGGAACGTGAGTAGAGACCCCATCCTTTCTTCTTAGCAGACATGAGGAACCAGAGGTGGTACTGGAGCTCACGGGTAGAGAAGCCCCACTGCAGTGATCTCTGGTGGCTCAAGATGGTGGCCCCTCATGCTCCAGAAGGAGTCTTCTCATTAGGCCATCAGTGCACCACCAGTGGGAAGCTATCAGCTATATGCACATTAGTGTAAATTACTCTGACCAAAGAAGCCCTTTGGTACTTATCTGAGATTATCAGCTAGCTGCCTGATATTAAAGGGATTCTGCTGAGGATGGAGGGCCTTGCCTCTGCTCAGTGACTCATGGGATAAGGCATTCTTTTCTCTAGAGTCTCTGCCTTAGGCTCTGCTTTTCTGGAAGGTTCTCTCTCTTCCTTGGAAGCCTCTTTCTTGTCCAACTCTTCTGAGTAAAATTTGCTGACAATGCCTCTTAGCAGGCGATGCTGAACAGACCAGAGTTTGATCCTTTGTAGCAGAGCTCAGGTTCTTCTTCCCTCTTCTTCTGGGCTCTTTCTTGTATTATTTCTAGAAGAATACACTGGCTTGTGGGCCTGAGTCTACTTGGGTTCATTTGGTCTGGTGAAAAACCCAAGCTCAAGTTGAAGAGATGGCCAGTGGGTAAAGTATTTGCTGTGAGCTTGAGGACCTGAGTTCAGATTCTCAGGACCCATGTTAAAAAACATTAGCCAGAGTGATGAGCTTGTACCCTCAGCAATGGGGAGACACAGATAGATGGAACCTTGGGGTTCACTGCCAACCAGCCTAGCCTAACTGGTGAGTTACAGCCAGAGAGTGACCTGCATGGTAACTGAGGTTGACCTCTGGCCTCTATACATATGTACACAAACTTTCACCCAAACATATGTGCACCTGCACATACAAACAGCCAGCTAATGCCTCTTCCAGGAGGAGACTCAATTTCCCCACTCTGAGGGTCCTGCCTGGCTTATAGGGTCATCATAGTCATGTCTTTCAGAGGTGAGTCTGGAGCTGGGAAGACAGAGAATACGAAGAAAGTAATCCAGTACCTGGCTGTGGTGGCATCCTCCCACAAGGGCAAGAAAGACAGTAGCATCACGGTAAGTGTCAAATGCTGTCACCAAGGCTACACCTAGTCTTAGCTGACTTGAGTGAATAGAACACTAGAGTGAGAACTCAACCTGTGCCCCCCAAGGTTGGTCCCCCTGGGTGGAGCATGCTGGCTCTGGGGACCCCTCCCCTTGCCATGGCTACTTGGTCCCAGCAGTCTGAGGATTGAGCCTCCTCTACTGAGGTCTTCCATGAATACTTCTTAGCAGTGGCCCTACTAATCCAGTTACTATGAACAGATTTCCTGCTGTGGGGACTGTCCTACAAACTCCAGTGCTCCTGCTCCCTGGCCTTTGTCCCGATATGCCACAGTGTATTTGGAGCCAGCAAATATGCCCCACATACTGTCGCTAGAGAGTAGGACTCGGTCCCAAATTGGAACGACTCCATGTCCCACCCCCAGGGGAGATGGATGCTGGGGTCACTCAGCATGGGTCCCTGGTCCACTATTGGCTGAGGCTCTTTCTGTGAGCCACACACCATAAGGATGAGGTCCTGCAGGGACATGTGGTTACACTGACAGGGACAGAACCAAAAAACAAAAACCCCACAAAGGCCCCATACTGGCCCAGTAGGAGGGAGACTTAGAAGGAAAGTAGAGGGAGTTTCTAGAACGTTCCCTTGCTTTTCTTCCTCTCTTCCATTTGCATTCCTCATCTGTCCCATGTGGGACCCTGGGTCCAGTCAGTACCTCTGTATGGATGCTGGGGACAGGGGGATGACAGCATCTGCCACTCTGCATCTTGCTTCCTGTTCTTAGAGGTGACAGACTGGCACAGTGGCCAGTGAGCCTGGAGCTCTCAGGGACCCGGCATGGGTGCTGGCTATGTCCTGGGATACTTTTCCCTTTAAACAAGCCCAGGACTATAGGCTAGCCTGTTAGGGTTATGTGTAGGGAACATTGGCCTGAGCTTGTGTGACAGAGAGAATCCCACTTCTCCCCCACCTAACCTTTTTCTATGTAATGAAAACAAGACATAACAGTTAGGATACCCAGCTTTATGAGGGCTGGATACTCTCTCCCTGCATATTCAGACATATTTCTTCCCCCATCAGATCAGAGGCCAGTGCAGTGGGGGGGGGGCTCAATTGGTAGAGTGCCTGCCTAGCAGGCACAAAGCCTTGGGCTCATCCCCAGCATCCCATAAACCAGATGTGGTAGTGTACACTGTAATCCAACCAGTGTAAACCAAACCAGAAGTTCAAGTTCATCTTCAGCTATCTAGTAAGTTTGACACCAGCCTGGGATACATGAGACCCTGTCAAAAAAGGGAAGGAGGGAGGCAGGGAGGGAAGGAGGGAAGAAGGAAGGAGGAAAGGTAGGAAGGAAGGTAGGAAGGAAGGAAGGAAGGAAGGAAGGAAGGAAGGAAGGAAGACATCCACTGAGGCCAGCAATTAGGAAATGCGATGCCTGGCAGTTGTGATGGTGTGAACCTGTGATCCCAGCACTCAGAAGCTGAGGCAGGAGGATCATGAGTTCAAAGTAAGCCTGGCTATACAGTGTCTCAAAAGGAACAAAGGGAACAAGGGAGGGAGAAGGGAGAGAAGGAAGGAGAGGCTAGAGCACAGTAGAAGGGAAGGAGCTGATCCCTGTAGGCTGGGGCTGGTAGCAGTGGCAGCAAGGAGGAGGAGCTCCACCCAGGGCTCCCACTGTCGGGTGGGCTTGAGTGTGAAGGCAGAAGCACTGACGTCTGTTTCATACTGTGCTGTCTCACTGCAGCAAGGCCCATCTTTTGCCTACGTGAGTAACAGAGTGTTCCTGGTGTGACGGGAGGCACCGAGTGGATTAAGACCTGCATGCATCTGTTGCACCCACGGGCCCCCTAGTGGATGTGAGAGCAGGGCAAACCCCTGAGTTCCTGGTCCCAGACTAGTAGAGGCACCAAAATATCATGGAGTGCATGGGTGGGGGTGGGAGTGATGCCAGAGCGCAGAGTGGGGCATGTTAGCTGACCAGAGGCTCCTGCCAGAATCCCCAGGGCTGCACTCCAACCTGGATGGATTTCCCCAGTTCAAAATAAACCTCATCCCTTCCCACAATGTGCCTGCCATCAGTTTCCCAACACACTGAACCATCCCATCTGTTGAGTATCTTAGGACCATTAGGCTCCAGAGTAGCCCTGGCTTGGTCATTGGGAAACCCAGCCAGGGCAAAGCTACCTTCCCTGCCTTCCTGCCCCAGCTCTGTCCCCTGCACCTGTGTGTCTTTGTGCATGTGTGTGTCATACGTGTCTCTTCTCCTGCATGCCAGTTGCCTCACCCAAGACATTTGAAACCATCTTGGGTTTGTGATGCACTAGCTTTGGTGGCTAGGTAAGGCCCCAGCTGTGCCGCACACAACCTGGCCCCGCATGGACCTCTGCATATGTGAACTGGACTCTGGGCTGTCACATGGGTCCCAGCTTAGAAGAGACCCTCCAGCATGTTCCATGTCAACTAGTCTGTTGTAGGTAGATGCTGGGCCACACAGTACTTTGTCTCAGACAAGAAGTTGAATATTATTTGACATAGACTATGTAACCTTTGCCAAGTCAATTAATGATTCTGGAGCACAGTCTCAATATCCATCAGATGAGGTCTCTATATTCAAAGCTCTCCTTGGAAGGTCTTTCAACATGCCTGCTAAAAACCTCTTTGCAGAAGAGGGAGCTTTGTGGGGAAACTGGATCCCAAGTCTGCAGGTAGATGCAATTACTCCAAGTTTCTTCCTACTAGCCAAGGAAAGTAGATGACTCTTCTTGTCAATTTCTCTAGTGGACCAGGTCCACTTGGTGCTGGGGTTTCCATGAAGATAAGGCCTTCTGCATCTTATTTTGCAGGCTGCATTCCAGGGGGATGACCAGGCAGCAGTAGCCACTGCCTTCTGTGGCTTGACGTCTCTTTGCTTTCCCGGCATGGCTTACGTTGTTGGCCCTTTCCTTACTTCCATTAAATCTCATGACCGCATTCGCACACAGGAGCCCTGCAGAGGGGCCTGGGGGCTGCACGCAGTCTCAGCTGCATTTAATCTGCTAGACAGCATTTGTGCAGCTTCAAGGCTTCATTCTGCAGCTGCTGAAAAGGATTTCTGGTGGGTTTGGAGCCTCCCAAAGTATCTTCCATAGGAAACATCAGAAGTCCAGGCCTGCCAGGTGAAATGCTGCAACTTTTAAAATTTGCACTTAAGCTGTCGGGAAAGTTGTAGTAGCTTAGCTTGAAGAAGGCAAACCTGAACTGTGATATCACCAAGGTCAGCAGGCAGGTTGTACATTGCACACTCCTAGGGGTGCCATTAATGGGGTTGTAAGCATCCCAGCATTGTATGATATAATGACTTTTGTCTCTGGGAAGCAGTCTTTCTAGGGAGCAGCTATCTTCTTCTCTGTCAGAAAGCTCTTGTGAACAGATCCTGTACATCTGAATGGGACATTTGGGGCCTAGGAGGAGTCGAAAACAGGACAGAGCCTGTGGCCAAAGGGCAGAGCTTTATGTCAGGTCCTAGGTTGTGTTCCCCCATAACTAGATGTGAATGAATTTTAGGGGGAGCTGGAAAAGCAGCTTCTACAGGCGAACCCAATCCTGGAGGCTTTCGGCAATGCAAAAACTGTCAAGAATGACAACTCGTCTCGCTTTGTAAGTAGCAGAGCTATATGGGCTTTTCTGGAACTGATGTGGGCACCCTAATGTCACATATCCCCCAAGAACACATACTGGAAGAGTATAAGGGCCCTCTGGGACTAAAGGACTAGAGGCAATAGAGGACAACCACATTTGTTCCCAGTCCTTATGTCCCAAGGGCTCCTGTCCTCATTCATTCACTCAACAATCATTGAGCATCCATTCTCAGTTAGGTATTAACATTTGTGGTTTATCTAACTAACATTTACTGAGCACCTGCTACATATTAGACACATGCAATACTCATTCATTCATTCAACAAGGCATAACTGAGCACCTACTCTATAACACATACATCTGTCCTCTACCAAATACTAAGCACTTACTGCATACAATCATTCTGGTGGACTTTTATGTAGACCATGCCCCCTTTTCATTTGTTGAGTTCTATTAAGCATGTAATATATACCTGGCACTGACTAGGCACTAAGAATCACAGTGAATAACCTTGGTCTGGCTCCAGACACAGGAAGGGGATCTGCTTTGAGGACCAGCAGTCAGTGATGTGAGAGGTGTCACTGTCCCCGTGTACCCTTTCCCAAGTCCCAAGGCTGTCTCCTTCCCTGCTCAAGGGTACTCCAGCTCCAGGGGGATCTGATGTCCTCTTCAAGCTCCCCTGGGCACCCATAGACACTTCACACATAGGCACACAAACTTATGCACATAAATGAGAACAAAATTAATCATAGAAATTAAATGTCCTTGGAGATGTTTCCCTGCCCACCCTGAGCTCCCTCTGGGCCTCACTGTGCTGCCCAGACCCATTTCCATCTCAGCTACTCATTCAGTGCCAAGTAACACTCTTACTGCACGTCTCAGATTCATACAAACCATCTTGATGCCCTCCCTCTAATATGAAGGAGGAACGAGGCCAGTCACAGCCAAGTATAGTGGTGCATGTCTGTAATTCCAGCACTCAGGAGGCTGAGACAGGAGGCTTGTTAATTCAAGGCCAACCTGGGCTACCTAGCAAGACCCTGACTTGTTCATAATTCAAGTGTGGAGCCTGGAGGAGTTACTCAGGGTGAGCTCTGGCTTAGCATCTATGAGGCCAGGGTTTCCATTCACAGCATTAGCAGGAACTCAGATAGCTCAGTAAGTACTTGCCCTACAAATACAAGGACCTGAACCCACAAGAAAAAGCAAGACATGGTGGCATATGCTTGTAGTCCCAACAATGGGGAAGCAGAGAATCCCTAGGGCCGGCTGACTAGCCAGCCTAGCCTGCTTGGAGAGTTCCAGCCTCTATCTATAAGAGACTCTATCTGAGCAAACAAGATAGACAGTGCCTGGGAAGTAACACTTGACATTTTCCCCTGGTATGTGCATCCAGTCCCCCCCTCACCACACACCCACACACACACCCATACACACACACACACTATCATACATGCACAAAAAGCATTTCAGCCTAGCCTACTTGGTGTAGAAGAACCTGTGACTGACAGCCACCTCTGAAGAGCAATGTCATGCCAGGCCACTTAACCTATGTAAGCCTCAGTTTCCCTACCCCCTTGGGTCAGCCATGAAGGACTTAGTTGTTTCATGAACAAATGATGTTCCCTGCATGGGTTTGATAGGCCTGGGGATGCTGCTTGCTGTGGCCCAACAGGGCTGTGAAGCTCTGAGCGTTTTTGAGAGTCTCTCCTTCCCCCACTGGTGCTCTGACACGTCCCTGCCTGCCTGTGGTGTGGAGTCTGTACTGAGCCTGGCCACTCCATCAGCTTGTTCTCCTCTCCTGCAGGGCAAATTCATTCGCATCAACTTTGATGTCACTGGTTACATCGTGGGCGCCAACATCGAAACATGTATCCTTTGCTGAGCTGGGGCCTCATGGGGGTGAGGGAGCCCAGGAAAAACACAGAATCCCCTTCCTCTCTGCAGACTCTTGAGTTTCTTCTGGAACAACCCTTCTTTTGTTTAACAGGAGGTACTGTGGAGTAGGGTTACATGTAAACCCTCAAGACCTGTGTTGGATTCTTGACTGATCTCTCAACTCTCTGGGCCTTGTGGGTGAGACAGAGATGATGTCTGGAGAATAGAATTAGAATAGAATTAATTTGCATCATGTTTATAGCATGTGCTGGGATAGAGCTAGGGCCAGCTTGGCACCAGCTGTCACATGGCCTTCATCACCCCTTTGCTGAGTCTTGCCCAAGGCCAAACGCCGTGTCCTTAAAGAGTTCATCTGAGATCGGCTGCCCTACACAGGCTTATGAATCAGAAATAGTGGCCAACTCTGCCAGCTCTTAGGTCTTAAAACTTTCCAGGGAGCCTCTCAGGTCCTGGGGACACCTGCAGCAGCTGGCTTGGCAGGGTGGGTTAGTAGTTAGGTTTTTGGAAGCTGAATCCCTGAGCTGTGAGCTGAATCCCTGATCTGGCCCTAGAGCCCTTAACTCCTCCCCAACCAGATCTTTTGGAAAAGTCTCGGGCAATTCGCCAGGCCAGGGATGAGAGGACATTCCACATCTTTTACTATCTGATCGCTGGAGCCAAAGAAAAGATGAAAAGTGAGTGTCTGCCCTGTGATGGGTTCAGGGTCAGGAACTGGGAAAGATCTGATGCTGGGGTGGCAGGTATGCAGTCTCTCACCTCCTCTGGTTCATGAGTGTGGCCTTTATTTAGATATCCTCACCAACTATGTGATGTGGTAGATCGCTATCAGTCACACATGATTAGAGCATTAACTGTTCAGGTCCAGTTACAATCTGTGACTTTAAAGGAAGCAGATGACAATGACTTAGATGCTCATCTAGAAAACTTGCCAGGTGTCTGGTAGGATGGCACATTGCTTTAATCCCAACACTCAAGAAGCAGAGGCCAGGAGATCTTTATGGGTTTGAAGCCAGTCTGGTCTACATAGTGAGTTCTAGGCCAACTATGGCTACATAATGAAACCCTGCCCCCCCCAAAAAAAATAAAAAAATAAAAACTCCAAAAAAAAAACAAAAACAAAAACAAAAACAAAAACAAACAAACAAGCAAACAAAACCTTTCAGTTATGTTTAGTTGTTGGCTTAGGTTTTGGTTTTGAGATCAGTTCTTACTTTGTAGTCTGGGTAGCCCAGAAATTGCTAAACTGACTAAATCTCAATTTAATCTTGAATTTGTTATCCTTCTGCCTCAACTTCTCAAGTGTTAGACATGGGCCCCAAAGCCTAGCCTTATATTTTGAGTTTAGAAGGAATTTGGAGGGGCAGTGAATTCAAGACTTTCAAGACTTTTACACAGATCTTGTTGTTCTGTTTTGAGACAGGGTCTCATGTGGCCCAGGGTAGCCTCAAACTCATTATATAGCCAAGGCTGACCTTGATTCCTGCTCTATCTCCCACAAGTGTTTTGATTACACACATGCACAACCTCCTCCACTCCCTCCCTCCCTCCATTCTTTCTTTTGACTCTGGGAATGAAGCCCCAGGCTTTATACACACCAGACAAGTCCTGTAAGTTGAGCTACATCCCAGCTAAACAGACTTTCTTTAAAAGGACAAATAGCCACTGTCTACTGCTCTGCAGGACACATAGATTCTGCTTAACTGCGGTTGTGCAGAAACAGCCACAACAATGCATAACCCAGCAGAATGGATATGTTTCAACAAAATTATATTTACAAGAACAAGAAGCATACTGAAACTTGCCAACTTCTACTATAAATTAATTTTTTCATGTATTTCAGGTAAGAAATAAGCAGCTTTGGCCATGCAGGAATCAAAATTTTTTCCAGCATAATATTTTTATTGATTATTTGGGAATTTCACACAATGTACCCCAATTACACACACTTTCTTCCCAGTCCTCACAGGTCCACCTCCCCATCTTGTGCCCTGCCCCCAACAAAAGAAGAAAAAGAAAGAAAGAAAAGAAAATACCCTAAGTTTAATTTATGTTGCCCATGTATATACTCACTGGAGCATGGTCAAACTCCCCATGGCCAGCCCCTTAAAGAACACTGAGTCCTTCCCCACCCCCACCAGAAGCCATCAACTGTGAAGAGCTACACTTCAAAATTTCTATCACAGTTTTTAAGGACTCTCTTCAGTGGCTTTCTGTCTAGACTGTTTCTTTTCTTTTTCTTGCGGGGGGTGGAGGGAGGATGGGGCTGGGGGTGGGGGTAGGGTGTCACAGAAGCCTCAGAGTTGAGGAATCAAATTCTTAAAGGAACATCAAAATTACAGCCAGAAAAGGGATACATTGGTGAATATGGGTGGATAGTGGAATCCACATTGTATGTTAGGGTTAAGACTAAGTTAGAAAACTGATGGCAGCAACACAAACTTGGTTTCCATCTGCTTTTCCCCTCAGTTATTTTGGTTAAGATTATCAAAAGGACTGGGGTGTGAAGCACACCTGTCATTTCAGTACTGGAAGGTGGAAGCAGGATAGCAAGGTCAAGGTTAGCATGGGCTACATAATGGAACCCTGAAGGAGAGAGGGAGAGAGGAAGGGGAAGAGAAAGAGAAGAAGGAAAGGAAGGCAGAAGGAGAGAAAAGTAAATGAAAGGAGAAAGGAAAGGAAGCTCTAAAAGGAGTATGCTCAGCCCAGCCATGATGGGGCATTTTGCATCGCCCGCACTAGTGGTGTGGCCCCTTGTTTCATTGTTCTTGAAACATGGTCTTCTGGAACACCTGGTGTGAGATGGACTGGGTGCTGGGTGGATCTACACCAGCAAATAGATGAGGTAGCAGTTCACAGTAGGAGTCCCTGGGAGGTAGCTTGCTGAAGCTGTTTACCTTTCATCCCTCTGGATTCCCAGCTGCATTTTGCTTCATGCTCTGCAGCAAGCTTTTCTACAGCTGAGCCAGGGGCTGCTGGGCCAGGGAATAGGGGACAGTCTAGGGCCAATTGCATTTTTGTTTGTTTTGCTTTCTTTGAGTTGGGATCTTACTAAGTATTCCAGGCTAGTCTGAAACTTGTAATAATCCCCCTGCCTTTGCCTCTGAAGTACTGAGATTATAGGCATGCACTACCACACCCAGCCTTATCTTTATTCTTGATGACAGAGCTGGGGAAAAGGAAAGCATGAGAGGTTGAAATGCCTATGAATCTCTCTAAACCATGGATAATGGTGTTGGCAAAGATCCAAGTCCTTGTGACTAGTCCCATGTTTCTCTGAAGCCAGAAGCTTGAGTTACCTTGGCCTTGAGTGTGTCAACTTTGGGTTCATCAAGTGGCTTCAAGGTGACCTGACCCATAAAAGACCTTGGCTTAAAAAGAGAGCATCTCCCTGACGTTACTCCAAGTATCTCTAATTGTCTTGGCAAGGAACAGATGTGTTAGAATGGTAACAATCAATGAGGAGAGAGAGAGAGAGAGAGAGAGAGAGAGAGA